>CAWUFW010000261.1:3000000-3290000 GCA_963921515.1 Calotriton arnoldi
ATACCTCCGTATGTGAAGATTGCGCAGAACCACCTGAAAGGTTTTGATCTACTGTCTGAGGTGATGGATGTCATTGTGGCTGCTCACAGCCCTTGTACAAAATCGCTTTACTCAGGCCAGTGGTCCAAACTTGATGTCTTGTGTGAGGAAAAACAGTTTAACTCTCTACAGACTACGTTGTCTGATGTCCTTTTATTCTTGATGTCTTTGACCAAGTTAGGCTTTGGCATGGACAGAGTTAAAGGTTTGTTATCTGCCTCCTTGGCCCTTCATTGTTCGACTTATCAATCTTCTTTATTTAGACTGTACATTCTGATGTGTTTCTCAAAAAAAGTGCTTTGTAAGTGGTCCCCCTTTCTTCCTTCAATATGCTGCATTGGGAACTCAGTTTAGTTCTTATATTCTTTGTGTGTACTCCTTTCAAGCCTCTTCATAGTTGTACCCTCAAACTTCTACCTCTGGAGACCATGTCAGGCATTATCAATCCAGCCTCCCTACTCTACGTTCTTCCTAACATGTTGGTATTTAGGACTCATGCATCCTTTGTTTTGATAGGTGCTTTCCCAAATTCATGTTGGGGGACATCCATCAAACTCTATAGCTTCTCTCTGCACACCCCTCTAAGGGAGGAGGAGAGGCTACAACAATTGGATACATTGATCGGCCCTTAGCTTCTACATTGATAGGAGTAAGAAGTAGCGAGGGGGTGTATGATGAGCTTTTTTTTTTAATCACAGAATGCGAAAAAAGGAAAGGCAGCTCAAAAATGTACCTAATCAAAATGAATTGCTTGTGCATCAAACTGTGTTATGCCCTGTACAAGAAGAACCCCCTTGAGGGACTAAGGCTCATTCCACCAGGGTAAAGGCAACAATTACTGCCCTGGCTCAGGGTTTCCCTAATTTGGTTATCTGCCAGGCAGCGACCTAGGCATCTGTCCATACTTTTACCAGCACTTTTTTTTTTATTGATTCTCAGGGCCGCAAAGAGGGTAATTTTGCTCACTCAGTTCTGCAGGACTTGATGGTCAAACGTCTACTCCTCAGTGCCTCATGCTCATGGTTGGCACCAAACAACTGAGTCTGACTCGATGCCCTCGCAGCCCTCGGCTCCCAAGCCCGCCTCAAAGCATCTCCCCCTCGACAGTGAATGCTGTTTCAGCGCCTGATCAAATGCTGTTGGAGTTGGACTCGAAGACGTTCACTCGGCCACACTCGGTGAGTTGAAAGCTCGGAGCCTAAATCCACATTGTGGCACTCCGGGCACCGACTCTCTCCGGCTGTATCCAAGACATCTTCCGAAAAGTTCGACTAACCCATCCTACAGAGGCTCCAGAAGCATTTGGACGCATGTCAAAGGAGGATCCACATCCACCTGGGCATAGACAGGATCATGGCTAAGCTTGCCCCACCATCTGAGGATCCACACAAAAGGGTCTCACTTTCGAGGAGGCCTTCAACCCTCCTTCAGAGTCAAAACCCAAAAACGCTCGGCGGCAGGACTCTCCACTCTCCACTGCTGCCTGGCCCTCCCAGGCCTCCTCCTCCGCCTGTTCTTCCTTCACCTCTCCTCTGTCCCGCCTATTCCTATCCCCCCCCCCCCTTCTTCCTGGAGACCATCACACACGTTCCCCACAGGGATCTCCATCTTAGGGGATGGGGACAGTCCAGAGTCTCCCTATGATCCTCTTGATGACCCCAGGACTCCTGACCCTTGGCATGACTATCAGGCAGATCCCCAAGCAAATACCGACCCAGACTTGTACCCTTCCAAACCCTCTCCCCCTAATGATACTACCTCTTACCTGGAGGTTTTACACAGGGTGGCTGTTTTCTATAAAGTTTAGATGTATGTTCAGCCTGAGGAGGATGATTTCCTGTTAGAAATCCTCTCCATCACACAGAGGTTCCTCCATGTTAAAAGGCATGCTTAATCCTGCAGGGGACATCTTCAAAAAGCGTGTGTAAGCCAGTCATCACGCCCGAGTTGACAAAGTTTAAGGCTTCCTCATCAGACCCCCCCTACATTAAAGGGCAGTTGCCCCCTGATTCTCTAGCTGTCCATACAGCTAGGAAGGCAGTGAATTCCTAGGGCGCTGGGGATGCACCCCCTCCAGACGGGTAGAGCAAGAAAATAGATGCTGCTGGGAAGATTGTTGCAGCGCAATGTGCCACACGTTGGATCGAGCATCCACAAGAAAGAGATTTACCAAAGGTAAGAAACTTGTTCAACTTGACTCCTCGTGAGACAATTCCATTATTCATGTGTATTCTACGATACAGTTATGCTGGGTGGTTTATTAATGAAATAAGGTACTTACTGAGCCACATAGTGTGGACGCAGGAAAAACATGAAACTGAAGTCCAGGTAGAAAGCATATTTTGGGTGCTCAGAATAAAAGAGTCGCACCTTTTATTACAATAACTGTGAACACGTTTAAATCGTCATATTTGTGTAGTGGAAGAATCCATTCTATATCATAGTGTTGTAAGCGCGAGATGAAATGCTATGGCAGGTGTAACGCAGAGTAAATGGTCTTCTTTGCTTCATAACTTAGGTAACTGTCACATAATTTTGTCCTTTATTGACGCATAATTCCAGTGGGCTTGTTTTTAATGTAACGTTCTAGTTTTTTTTCTCTCGCGTAGTGCACTACGGAGTGTGTTGTGCAGAGTAAATTGCCTTTATTTGCTGCATCATTTGGTATTTGTCGCATCATGTGGTCCTTGGTTGACTCCTAATTGGGCTTGTTTATAAAGTATCCTATTTTGCTTGGTTTTGTTTGTTTGTTTATCACAGTATTGGAGGTTGTTCTGTTTTCAAATGCTTCCAGTTTTGACCGAAAAGAACCGAGACTAAAGTAAATAAAATTGTTTTCCCGGCGTCAAACTATTTAAACCACTGGAACACCGATTAGAACTGAGGACTTGTGGTACGCCATTGGACAACGTCACAAATGTATTGCTTCTCTAGCAGCGTAATTACGTCATAGTGCGGCATGTTGCTATGGGAGACGAGAGTTATGCTTTCGTTTTCTCCATTCTGGGAGCCTAATGATGGATTCCCCGAGTACTGGGCGCACGGCGGCAGTTTAATGCGCCATGAACTCCCCTTCCAGCCGCAACGACTCTCCGAACTGCAAGCCCTATGTGTTCTGCCCAGTTAGGCCAATCAAGGTACTTGCACCATTAAGGGGAAGGTGGTGGTGGTGGTTGGGTGTAATTCATGTTTTTGGTGTGGGTGACAAACTGCGTGATAACCCAGACAGGGTTTACTTTTCTTTCAAACACTTAAAGATGTGAAATAATCCAGAAATTTTGGGTTTACAAAATCCGGTCAAATATTTTGCATAAGACTGATGTAGAGGGATAATCGAAAAATTCTCAAATATGCATATGGAAAAAAAATGTTTGTAGAGCAAATTAGCCTGTTTTTCATGAATTTGTCGGAATTGGACATTGTTCATAGATTTCTCACCCTCCTTGCCCCAACGCTAACCAACAAACCACCCGAACGAACACAATTTCGGTTACTTTCGAAGATACTGATAACTGAGATTTTCTACCATAAACACCAATGGGGCAATATCTTTGTAAATGATATTTAGGACTCACTCTTTATGTCAGAAGATATTCTGACAACAATATTCTGGTCTAAGACCACAGTACCCAACCCTGCTACTCCATGTGCCCCAGGGCCGGTTCTAGGGCTTATGGGACCCTGGGCAGGATGGGAACCTGTAGGCCCATCTAATTTGCATACAGTGTCACAGGAAATGATGAACAAGTTACTTACCTTTGGTAACGGCTTACCTTTTAGAGACTCGATCTAGTTGCAGATTCCTTACCTTAGAAATAGCCCCAGGCGTCAGGCTCCGCGTGGCAGCGTTAGCGTCGTCTGCGCTGGAAATGATGTTCCCGGTGTCAAAATAGGCGACACCCTGGCACGCTGACATCAGTTACTTTTCGTGACTTTTCATGCCAGAAGAGCAGAGCCACGAACGGTACACTGACCAATGGTGTGGAAAACTAGGATGCTGAAAGGGGAAAGCCCTGTCACTAGAAATATGTTCGCAGAGCTGGGAGGATGGGTGTGTCGGTAAGGAATCTACGGCTAGATAGAGTCTCTACCGGATAAGGCATTACCAAAGGTAAGTAACTTGTTCATCTGATAGAGACTTCTAGCCACAGTTTCCTTACCTTAGAATAGATACCCAAGCAATACCTCCTCGGAGGTGAGTCTGCGAACCAATTTAACATGAGGCAGTCCTGCAGGTGTGACTAGGCAAAATGCCCATCCCTATGGACCTGACAGTCCAGGCATTAGTGTTTGGTAAATGTGTGCAAGGAAGCCCATGCTGCCACCTGGCAGATATCTACGATTGGAACTCTGCATGCTAACGCAATGGTGTCAGCTTTAGCTCTGGTGGAATGAGCACGCAAATCCTCAAGAGGGTTGCTTTTTGCCAATGCGTAGCAGATCTTTATACAGAGCACGATCCACGGGGAGATGGTCTTCTTCTGTACGCCCATCCTTTCTTCGCCTCAACATGCCCCACAAAGAGTTGGTCGTCCACCCAGAACTATTTCGTGCAGTCGAGGTAGAACAACAACACTCTTTTTGGGTCCAGATGGTGAAGTCGCTCCTCTTCCTTGGAGGGATGAGGCAGAGTGTAAAAAGTAGGCTGAGGGATGGTTTGGCCTACATTAAATGGAGTGGCCACTTTCGGAAGAAAGAAAGCCCTTGTATAAAGCATCAGTTTGTCTGGATAGATGTTCAGGTAAGAAGGCTTGGATGACAAGGCCTGGATCTCACGGACCCTCCGCGCAGATGTTATCAACACGAGAAAGGCCATCTTGATGGTAAGGAGCCTAAGTGGACAATTGTGCAGAGGCTCAAAGGGAGCGCACATAAGCAAAGTGAGGACGAGATTGAGGTCCCACTGGGGCATAACTAAAGAAGTGGGAGGAAATATATGTTGTAAAGCTCTCAAAAACCTATGTACAATCAGGGATTGGCAAAGGGAATGTTGGTCAGGAAACCAAAGAAAATCAGAGAAAGCAGAAAGGTATCCCTTCACAGTGCTCAGAGTCGAGCCCTGCTGGGCAAGGGAAAGAATGAATAGGAGAAACTAAGAATGGGTGGCAGAAAGGGGATCAATGAGCCTTTCTGTGCACCATGCCACAAATTTTGCCCAATGGCAGGCTTAAGCCCTCTTGGTAGAGGGATACCTGGCTGCCTAGATAATGTTACAGACTTCGGGCAGAAGGTCGAAAGCTGTCAACTGTCACTGCTCAATTACCACGCAAGAAGGCAGAGTGTTGACAGGTTCGGGTAGAAAACCCTCCCCTGCTGCTGCGACAGAAGATCCTTCTGAAGGGGTGGCCTGATTGGAGGACAGACGGCCATGCTCAACAGTTCGGGATACCAGACTCTCTGTGTCCAATCCAGCACCACAAGGATGACTTTGGCCTTGTCGTTCCTGATCTTCATGAGAATTCTGGGCTGGAGTGGTATGGACGGAAAGGCGTACAGGAGGCCTGAGCTCCACTCAAGACGAAAATCGTCTCTGAGTGAGAGCTGCCTTGGAAACTCCAGTGCGCAGAACTACTGACATTGTGTATTCTTGTCGGTGGCAACAGATTTGACCAAGGCTCTCCCCACTGCTGAAAGAGACCTTGCACCTCCTTTGGATGGAGATGCCATTCGTGATCCACTAGGCCTTCGGCTGCGTTTGTCTGCTCTGGCGTTCAGAGAACCCACCAGATGTTGAACCATCAGTGATGCCCTGCTGTTCCAGCCATGTCCAGAGATACAGGACCTTTTGACAAACGGTACACGACCCCGTACCGCCCTGCTTGTTGCAGTAACACATGGCGGTGGTGTTGTCTGTGAACACTTGCCCTAGCATTCCCTGGATGGAGGGTAGAAAGGCTTTCAATGCCAATCGAATCGCTCTGAGCACCAACAGGTTGATGTGGAGTCCTCTGATCTCCAGCCCTCCCAGATGGCCGCCCCACCCCAGGAGTGACGCATCTGTCACTACTGTTAAATCTGGTTGGGGAAAGGAGAGGAGTCTGCCGTTGATGTAACGGCAGTTCGTAAGCCACCACTGCAGGTCCTTTGCAGTTCCCTCCGAGATGTGGACCAATTTGGAGGGATTCTCCTGATTCTGCGCCCACTCGGACTTCAGGTCCCACTGCAGAGCCTGCATATGCCAACAGGCATGTGTCACAAGTAGGATGCAGGAGGCCATGAGGCCCAGCAGCCTCAGAGCCAATCTAACCGAAATCCAGGGTAGCGGCTGAAACTTCGGTATCCTAGCCTGAATATACTGGACTCGCCGTTCAGGAGGATAGGTCCAAAACTGCACTGTGTCCAGAACAGCTCCAATGAAAGTGAGTGTTTGGGAGGGAGTCAGGTGTGACTTTGGCATGTTGATAGTGAACCCTAGCAAATGCAGGAGGTCCGCCGGAGTCTGGAGGTGGGAGACAACAGCCTAGGGCGAGCCCGCCTTCAACAGCCAGTCGTCAAGATAGGGGAAAACTGGCACCCTAGATCTCTGCAGATGAGCTGCAACCACAGCCGTTACCTTGGTGAACACCCAAGGTGCGCTGGTGAGGCCAAAAGGGAGCACAGTGAACCGAAAATGCTCGTGGCCCACTGTGAACCACAGGTAACGCCTGTGAGCAAGCAGGACAGGAATGTGGAAGTATGCGTCCTGCAAGTCCAATACCACCATCCAGTCTCCAGGGCAGACCGGACCTGAGCAAGAGTGAGCACCTTGAATTTCTCCTTCTTGAGGAAGAAATTGAGAGAGCGCAGGTCGAAGATAGGACAGAGAACTCCCTCCTTCCTGGGCACCAGAAAGTAGCGGGAATAGCGACCACGACCTACTTCTGGTGTCAGCACTCTCTCTATGGCTCCTGTGGCCAAAAGAGCTGTTACTTCCTGGCGGAGAAGAGATAGGTGGTCCTCCATCAGCCTGTCATAAGTAGGTGGCATGGAGGGAGTGGTAGTCTAGAAGGGGAGGGAGTAGCCCCTCCGGACAGTCTGCAAAACCCAGCTATGTTAAGGAGACTAACCCTCCACTGGAGAAAACAGAGTTTTCTTGTAAAACCCTCACCCACCAAGGTTTCTCCATGGTGGCATGCTTCATCATCAGGTCCATTCTGTTCCGCTATTGAGCAGGGCATGTTGCGACCTATGGACTACACGGAAGCACTTAAGTGACTATGCAATGATAAAGGAGATGGTGTTAAAAAATAAGAGTGGGAGGGTTTTGTGCTGGAGTCTTTCTTAAAAACACCTGGCTATTAGGTGTATCCTATTTATTCTGGCCTCTAGTCAGTATGATTAAAAAGGGGGGGATTGGGAAAGGAGGATGTTATGTACCTGCTTTCCTAAAAGGTCGACATGTGTAAGCCGTACCCCTATTAGCTTTTCATCAGGACCTAGGGAAACTAACTCCCTGGTACCACTCTTGCTGTTTCACACTGGACGCACACTCATTGCATGCTAAAGAAAATGGTGTATATACATTTACCACCTATTTGGCAATCACAGTCTGTATTTCTGTGGAGATATAAATGGAGAGTTAGACTTTACAGCCCTGTGGCCCTATGTGTGTTCCTTCCTTTGTGTTCAGTAATATCAATTTTGTCGTGGTGAGCCCCTCCAAGTGAAGAAAACGTGAGATAAAATCATATCGTGTGTGGGCACATCTCGTGTAGTTCAAAGAGAACTATTTAAATCAAACAATCTGTGGTCTCAGGATATATTGTTAAAAGCACTTTTAGACACACACATATAATACGATAAAAACACACATCACATACATATAAGATGCTTGAATATTGCATCATGGTTCCTCCGAGGGAGAGGATAGCCTGTAGTCACATTCTGCGGGGAGAAATGCGATGGGGGAAAGAAGTTTCTGTAATCAATGCGGGCGATTTTTACCAAGGTCTACATGTAATCATAGTTAGCAAGAAATGCGGAAAAAAGCAAGTGGCAAGCGCCTTGCTTACAGTTTGCAAAAAATTAGGAAAAAGCAAGCTGCAAGTGCCGCGCTTACCACTCTAAGGCGCCGCCTCTGCCTTGCTACCTACTTGGTGCACTGTTGGAGACCGCATATTGCAGACGCAGTGTCTCCCGGCTTGGTAAGTTCTGTTTGTAGCGCTCGGACGTTGCATCCTTACGCTCAAGAGAAAACTAGACCTCGTTTGAGAAACCAAGATGGCGTTCAAGAATGGAACATCCACTTGGTTCCATTGGAGTACTGGATTATAACTAGAAAGGCCTGTTCTGAATGCCTGACCGTGTTTTATCCAAAGAAATACATATTATTCTTGTATATGGATATCGAAGGAAATGTAAAGGGATGTTTAACAACAGAATATACTTGAAGTAGTGTTTATACAAACTGTGTCTAGAGACACTGTTAGGAGAAAAAGAGAAACGGACAGGGGCATGATTGAAGACTCAGATTCAATGCGCCCTTTTCCTGTTCAATATGATTATTTTGTAGGCTTACACAGTTTACTGATGCCAGCAAACTGAGTAATCTTCTAAGGTGGGGGATATGTGTGTTTTGCGAGGCTGGTTTTATCTAATGAATTGCCTCCACAGGATATTATTGTTCAGGCCCTCTCCATGTGTTTTGAGTTTAAAAACCTGGTGTTGATCTCTTTCAAATAATCTTGGTTCAGAGTTCACTGTGTCTTTTATGTGCTGAAGGATGACCCATTGGTAATCATGTGCTGTGTGTTTCATTTCTATATAATGAGTCGACATCTTTGGGGTTGCGCGGCCACATCTCGAATTGCTGTGATGTTCACAGATCCTTGTTTTAATCTTTCTGGTTGTCATCCCTGCATAATGTAGGTCACAGGGGCACATTATTAGAGACACCACTCTTTGTGTATTGCAATTGGTGAAATTCCTTAGTTGCTAGGTCACTCCTATTTTTTAACACCATCTCTTTATCATTGCATACTCACTTAAATGCTTCCAAATAGTCCGTAGGATGCAGCACGCCCGCTCGTTAGTGGATCGGGATGGACCCGATGACGAAGCATACCACCAAGGTTAACCCTGGTGGGTGAGGGTTTTACAAGAAAACTCTGTTTTCTCCAGTGGAGGGTTAGTATCCTTGATATAGCTGCGCCTTCTTTTTTGTGATGTAATACTTGTTGTGGAGGAGGAACCTAGCACATCCTCTTACCCCCCCCTTTTTTTGATACAGTCTGCAAAACCCACCTGTCTGATATCATGGTGTGCTAGCAGGGCAGGTGATGGTGAATCCTGCCACCCACAGGGTGCCCATGATGCTAAACGGGCAGACTAGGAGGGTTTGTAGGCTGTGGCTGCTGAGGGGTTGGTGGGCTGAGCCGATCTCTGGCCACCCAACTGATGGGGCTGGTAGGAACTACGTTCGCGGCCATACAGAGGCTGGAAAACTTGTGCGCTGCAGTGGCTGGGTGGGTAAAGATGTGTTTGTACGCCCCTTCCATGGCCACGAAAGGAGCAAAAGGCAGATTGTAGGTGATGAGGGGCAGTAGAAAGGCCCACGGACCCGGCCATAGCCCTCCTGTCCTTAAAGGGCTACAGTGCGGTATCGGCCTTGTCTCCGAAGAGACCGGAGCCATCGAAGGGCATGTCCACGAGTAAGGACTAGACAGCCCCAGAAAAAATAGTTGTCCTCAACCAGGCTTGGCGTTGCAGGGCCACTGTCGACAAAACCACTCTGCCTTATGAGTCTGTGGTGTCTAGTCCACAGCGCACGGTGAACTTAGATGCATCCCTCCCACGTGCAACAGCCAGGGAAAGCACGGCCGAGCCTCCTCCGGGACCTTTAGCAGCAGCTGCGCAACTGTATCCCACAGGGCGTGGGAATAGCAGCCCAAAAGGCACGCAGTGTTCACAGACCGCAGTGCCAGGCTGGTAGAAGAAAACATTGTATTACCAAGATTTTCCAGGCTCTTGGAATCCCTGTCCAGGGGTGCAGTACGGAATGCGCCAGGATTTACCTGGGAAGTTGAGGCTTGGACCACCAAGCTCTCGTGGGTAGGATGTTGGGTGAGGAAATTTGTGTCCCCTGGAGCGGTGCAGTGGTGGCTGGCAATTGTCCTGTTCGCAGGAGCCCCTGTGTTAGGCTTGAACCAAGTTCCAAGCAGACATCAGTAAGTGCCTCATTGAAAGGGAGAAGCTGTTCTGATGGGAACAGCCCCTGCTGAAGCACTTCTGTCAAGACATTAGTCTTGACTGCCTCCGAGGGCAAGCTAAGGTCCAGGACCTCAGTTGCCCTCCACACCACCATTGCGAAGGAAGCTCCCTCCTCTGTAGCCAGGGGAGGGAGAAAGCATGCCAGTATCTGGAGAAGTATTTAGTCCACTGGCTTCACCCAGATCCTCACGCCAGTCCATTTGTTCTTCATAAGGCTGGTATTCCTCAGAGTCCAGCGACTCCTCCCATTCCCCCCCCCCCCCAAGTCTTAGTCCATAAGAATAGAGCTCTGGCCTGGAAGGCATGGCTCCAGTTGGCGCCTGCGTCGGACGACAAGCTTACAGCTCCATGTTGGAGTTGGTGATGAGAATGGGGATTGCGGCGGCACCCGGGGCGTCGGCCTTGGAATCACCATTGGTGAAGGTTGAGATGACTCGACCGGCGCCAATCTGGATCCATCTGTGGATCCTTGGGCCCCGACTGGTGCCAGAACCACTGGTGTGGATCCAGTAGTGGCCTCTCCCGAACCTGTGGAGCAGGAATGCACACCGGAGGGAACGGGCCGCCCAAATATGAGGTGCATGGCCTTATAAAATTATTTCCATTGGGCGGGGGTCACTCCTGCTGCCGGAAAGTCGAGGAAGTGTGGAGCCGACCCAGGCGCTGGCTCGACCGCAAAGCCAGGCCTCGAGCGGCAACGCTCCTTCGTCTCATTGGCTGACAGACGAGGTGAAATCAAAGCACACTTCAACTTCTTTTTTTTCTTGGGGGACTTTGACTTACCCGAATTGTTCGATGACTTGGAGTGCGACGACAACATCGGGCTATGCAACCACTCCCAGGACCTTCCTCTCAATCAGGGCCTTGATCGTCACACGTCGAGCCACCATAAGCTTGAGGGATCGCCCCCTCAAGGCCTTCGGGTGCATGGTGCGGCCTTCGAGGCAGACCTTTCGGATCTTTAGGCATCAGAGGCACAAGGTGTGGGTCTGGCACCAACATCTGTTGGTGACAGGCACCGCAGGGGTTGAAGCTGGCATTCTTCGATTACATTTCTGCCACACGGGAGGTAAACCTCAAAAAAGACTTTGACAAAACATCAAAAAAACCTACTCAAAAACTGACTAAGGGGTAGCTCTTCCCAGATCTGCACTGGCTGGCGCAGAAAGAAAAGAACTGACGTCAGCGCACCTGGGTGGCGCCTATATAGGCACCGGGAACGTCATTTCCATCGTGGACGATACAAACGACACCACGCAGATCCAAGTGATGCCACCTGCCGGGGCACAGGGGTACTGCTCACAAAACATTTCTGGATCCAGTCTGATGCCTGAGGAGTATTCTAAGGTGAGGAATCTGTGGCTAGTAGTCTCTATCAGATATCACAAGAAATAATACAGGAAGTACCATCAATTGGCTGTTGTTGAAGCGACTTTGCAAGAAGCAACTTTCCTGGTGCAGATATCAGTCAAACAATAAAAACATAAATAATAACACAAAGAAATATATTTTTAAGTTCTTTTAAGTGGAAATACTTAATATTAGTCACACTGTGTGGAAAGTCTTGGCCTAAGTCTCTCCAAAACCTATATCTTTAATCAAATTTTAAATTGGTTCCAGATGAATGCATTATGTATGTTTGTATGGCATATTTATATAGCGCAAACCTAGCCAAATGGTTGCAGGGCACTGTACAGGGTCAAAGCCAAAGAGAAAGTCAACATGTGATAGGAGGAGTAGATGGTGAACTGATACTGCAACATGATGTTCTTTTTTTAAGAGTTGAGTATTCAGCTGTTTCTTAAAAAGGTGCTGGTTCGGGTTGTCCGGATGGATATGGGGATATTGTTCTAAATCCTTGGTACATAGATGTTAAAGGCCATTTAACTTGTGTTTTTTTTTCCTTTTAACACTTCTTCCTTCTGAAGGTGTCCTTGCTGTGGGTGTGCAAAGAGCCACTGGAGATGGCAAGCTTGTCGTCCAAGTAGGCAGGGATGCCAGTCATATGATTGTGGTATTTCTGTAGTGTGACTCTAGCCAAAAGGCAGCAGAGTGCTGTACAGGGTCAAAGAAAAGCATGAAGTCAAAGAGTAATAGGAAAGGTAACTGGTTTGTTGACTGTTAATGCATTGTGATGGCTTTGTAGATAATGCAGCTGGTTTTGAAGATGATACAGGCTGGCAAGGGGAGTCTGTGGAGTTCCATTAGGGTGGACCAATGTTGTCTTATTTCTTCTGCCCCTACTTGGTGTGCTGAAGCATGTAGAATGGCCTTAAGGGGGGCCAGTATGGATTAAAATCCCAACATGGATTTCTAGAAATTAGTCCAACATAAATATGTGGCACGGAAGATTTTTGAAGAAGAAAGATATGAAAGCAAATAAAACAGTTGAACTAGCTTGACTTCTATTAAACGCATCATATGGAGGCAAGAAAGCTTTGATGGCATGTGCCCTTAGCCATGGCTACAAGGCACCCATCAATGCCCTCCAAAGCCTTTAAAAGTTTTGATACTAATTGTTAGCGTACACGTACATGGTGCCAGAATACATTTCTTTTTGTAAATTAGCATGATGCAGATTCAATTAACAGTTTTGAGATGCATCTCCTTTCGCCTGCTTATGATTTCTCCCAATTTTGCATAACTTCTGCAAAGCTCACATCCCAAATGCAATAAAATGATGCTGCAAACCTTCCTCACTAATCGATCCATTTCTGTGGCCCTCACAGTGCTGGACTATGGCCGAAAGGCCCAGGAAAGGAATGTGGGCCTCTAGGGTTGTTTCTGACCAATGTTTTACTATCATTCCCAGTATTTTACCATCATAGCCAGTATTGTCATTTCTAATACAGAGCAAAAGAGCAAATATTTAAATTGAACTTCTTGGGATACAACTACATAGAACAAAAAATCCTTGCCTCATCAACAAAGTAAAATCTCTCACAGTGGAAGGGTGCCAAATATAAAGACAAATGGTCTGAAACTGAGGTCTTCAAATTGTGGGTAGGCCTCCTTTAGTATCCTTAATTGATTTTAGGGGACACCAGGCTCTGGCCAGGAGAAGCATTTATTATGCCCAAAGGACCAGCGACAAACATCATGCTTAAAACAGTGATTTGTTTTTAGTGAAGGAAAACAGTGGTAGTGAGCCACTGAATAATGGGGCATCAGTACTGCACACAGATGGACCTGGGATCTTGGGACATTAACGCCAGTTTGCAGACAGGAAAGTACTGGAAAAAATTATTCCTTGAATGTCAAGTCATCAAACAGCCCCCTTCACTGAGCCTCGCAGTATTTGGCCAAGATTGTGATGTCCAAGGAATAAGGCCCCCCGGGGATTGCACCCAGGGTCCATCTCCTCAAAGCCAGAGTATGGCCCCCTTGAGTCATGCCGTGCTTGACCATGTCTGTGAGGCCCACGTAAAGAAGGGCCTTTCCCCCTATGGTCCAGTGCTGCAAAGCACAAGGGAGAGCCCTTCTTCCCCTGGACCTCGCAGCATTGGGACATGGCTGGGATCCCTTGATGACAAAAATCAATCCCTACCTTCTAAAAGTGAAGAACAGTCTCCACTCACCCTATCCCTAGGGCATCCTCCCCGGACAGAAGCCAACTTTCCATTATTACTTTGCAAAACACTTAGCGTGCTTGTGGTTTCAACAAGAAGATGTATATATGGAGGTTACTAAAAATCACTTGAGTTCATTGGGGGTTTTCATTCCATTACCCCCTGTCCTAAATCAGGCCCCTATGCTCTTTAACATATAAAGCATGTGGCATACTGGGAAAGTTATGTGTCTTGAAAATAAATAATCTTGGTTCTCTTACTGGACCAAATTGTTTGATCTTGGGAAAATCATGTTCTTACGGTACCTTTAACTCCTTATCTGCTATTATCTCATGGGCTGACTGGCCATTATCTTACTGTAAAGGTTTTAGGGTGCCTGCTGCTCGTTACGGAGTGCTTCATTCTCAGTTTTTACATTCCTCCATTTTAGCATCTCTAAAGGTAAACATTTTAATAAAGTGGCCACTTCCTTTGGTACAAGTCCTCCATCCCAATTACCATGCTAGCAAATGCTGGCTGGTCCCTCGCACCTCTGTACAAGTGAATCAGTGTTAAAGCATACCACTGGGTTGAGCTTCTCCAGGCTTCCCAGCTAAACTGTTTGTTTTATAACCCATATTGATTAGACTGGTTGTCTGTATCAGTTCCTTGACAAGTAAAAAAAGTTAGACATTTGTGTAGTGCCAGGGGCACTCCCATTGTATTGGGACCACGTGATGACCTTTGACTACCATTGTTTTAATTGACTTTAGGTGTTTTCTTATATGTACGACATCATGTTTCCTGCATGTTCCTTTTTCGTGTCTCCTCGTACCTTCAGAGTGGGAGAGTTTTCACAGAGTAGAATAGCCCTGCCAGGAACAGAACATGTGGGATGTGCATTTGAAAGCATGAGAGAGAGGTGTGGAATGTACTTCTCTGTCTCGGAGTGTAGTGCTATATGCAGTGGTGCTCAAATGTGCATTGTGTTGTACATTGGGAAGTATTATGAAGTTCTTGCTATTGGCTTTGACATGCCCTCATGCCATCTTGAATTCACACTCTGTCTAGCTTAAGCTTTGCACACACAGGCAGGCCCCCACATCACTCAAGTTGTTTAGGCTATTCACGTTCGAGGTTGTTTTCTGTACTTTTGGAGATTGTTTTCTACTTTCTCAAGCTTCGCTAAAATAAGGGGCTGAAACATGTGGGAGCGCAGAAGAAAACGTGAGTATTCCTTTGCCTTTGGAATGCCTGCATGGAGAGTGGCCAACTCCAGTAAGTTTCCTTGGCGCAGAGGAGGTCCTCTCAGAAACTTCTAGTGCTTTGAGATTATAAAACTGGAGTTTGTTGACTTGGAAAGTGGGATTTTGGACCTGAATAGAGGTGACGCGTCTACTTCTGTGTAGGAGTTCCCAGCTTGCTGAGTCTTTTGACCCCAGCTGTGAATCCCCCAGTCTGGAGTGGGCTAAGATGCAGTGTTTTCAGCCAGTGATGTTTTATTTTTGATTATTGGCACTGCGATGTGTGAGTGAGTCTGTGTGCACAATTCAAGTCTCCAGTGATTATAATCATCTGGATATATTTAGTGTATATATCTTTCTGATTACTTGCATTTAACAGTGCTTATTTCTTGCAGTGGGCGTCCAGTATTATTTTTTGCTTGTATTTTATTCCATGCATTCAACAGTTGCATTTGCTTACTTATAAGTGTGTTATTGCTTGTATATATATATATATATATATAATCTACTGGCGGTCGCCAGTAGATAGTTATAGTTAGGACCTATTTTCCATAGGAAATCCGCAACATTCTATTCCCAATAACTTTGGCGCTGGTTGACGAATCTTCGCGAAATTTTCAAAACTTATGGCCCGCTCCGATCTTGAAAGTTTCGGGGTGATTCGTCAAGTGGGGGCCGAGAAAAAAGGGGGGTCCCAAAACGTGTTTTCCCCATGCAATTTTCCATAGGAACCTTTAGTCGCAGCTACAGCCCGAACTGCTGAACGGAATTACACCAAATTTGGCAAAAAGGTAGCCCTTGGTTCAGTGTCGTGCCTTTTGGTTAAATGGTGTAAATCCGTTCAGTAGTTCCTGAGAAAATCAAAAGTAAAATCACATATATATCTATGGCCGCGGTGGATCCGCGCACCCTGAGCGCACCCTCCCGATCACGAGCTGTATGCTAATTGGCTGTCAACACTCCAAACCAGGAAGTGTTGGCAGCCATCTTGTTCCTCGGTAGAACTGAGGCACAGAAACAAGTGCGCAAAACACAAAAAGGGGGCAGGGTAGAAACACCCTGACCCCCTAGGCCTGCTCAGGGGGTCCCACAAGGACCCCCAGGGCCCCCCCCCATTTTTTTTTAAATCGGCGGGATGCGTGCTGGGTGCGCGGATCCCACCGTGAAAAAAAAAACCGAAGCGCGGGCTCCCGCGCTTCATTGTTATTTGGCCCCCGGGTGGGCCAAGTCCCGGGGGCATGCGGGGGCCTCTAAGGCCCCCCCAAGCCCCGGGGACTGCCACCCCCCGGGGCTTTGAATTTTAAATCGTGCGGGAGGGCACTCAGCCCTCCCGCAGCCCCGGGGACCGCCACCCCCCAGGGCTTTACTAATGAAGGGAGGGGGGCCGCGCGGCCCCCCTCCTGGAGCCCTCCATGGCCCTGGGGACCACCACCCCCCAGGGCCGGCTCCTGCAGTGTCTCGGGGTGCCTACCCCGGGACACTGCTGTTTGCAATGGCAGGGCGGGAGCCGCGCGGCTCCCACCCTGTCATTGCAAACTTGCTTTGCTTCATTGAAGCGAGAGCAGGGAAACCTGCTCTCGCTTCAATGAAGCAAAGCAGATTGCTTTTCCATCAAGGGGAGCTGCATGTCAGCAGCTCCCTTATGGAAAAGCAATGCCGGCTCCCGCAGGACACGGGGAGCCGGCGGGACGGTGGGGGATTGGGGACCCCCCCACGGTCCCCAACGAGTGGCCAGGCCCCGGGGGATGGGGTCCCCGGGGCAATTAGTGGCCCGGGAGGGGGGCCACGCAGCCCCCCTCCCCAAGAATGAATAAAAAAAAAAAAAAGGACAGAAAGGCCGGCCCCGGGGGATGGGGTCCCCAGGGCCTTAAATGGCCTGAGGAGGGGGGCCACGCAGCCCCCCTCCAAATAATTTTTTTTTTAAAAACAGTGGGCATGCCCCGGGGGATGGGGTCCCCAGGGCCAATAGGGGCCCAGGGAAGGGGGGCCACGCGGCACCCTTCCCGTTTAAAAAAAATAAATGCTCAGGCACCGGGGGTGGGGTCCCCGGAGCCAAAAGTGGCCGAGGGAAAGGGGGGCCACGCAGCCCCCCACCCATAAAAAAAAAAATGGAAAAAAAAAAAGACCAGCATCGTGCCGGAGGCCCTGCCCCCTCCCTGCAGCACTCTGCCAATGCGCCCCCTGGTGCGTTAGAAGATGGGGAAGTAATTCCCCTTGAATACTGGGGGTCCCTGGGGGCTAAGTAGTCCACCAGGAACCTCCAGTATGCGCCAGGGAGCTGCGTTGCAGAGAGGTGTTCAGAGGCCACGCCCCTTTTTACACCTCTCTGCAACGCAGCTCTGTGGGGCTTACTGGAGGTACCTGGTGGGCTAGTTGGACCACAGGGACCCTCATGATTCAAGGGGACTTAATCCCCCAACTTAAAATGCACCACGGGCGCGTTTGCACAGTGGTGAAGGGAGGGGGCGGGGCCTGAGGTGATATGTGTGCAAACATGCCCTGTGGCGCGTTTGAAGTTGGGGAATTAATTCCTCTTCAATCCTGAGGGTCCCTGGGGGCCAAGTAGCCCACCAGGTACGTCCAGTAAGCGCCACAGAGCTGCGTTGCAGAGAGGTGTAAAAAGGGGCGTGGCCTCTGAACACCTCTCTGCAACGCAGCTCCCTGGCGCATACTGGAGGTACATGGTGGGCTAGTTGGACCCCAGGGACCCTCAGGATTCAAGGGGACTTAATCCCCCAACTTAAAACGCACCACAGGGCGCGTTTGCACAGTGGTGAAGGGAGGGGACAGGGCCTGAGGAGATTTTTTTTTTTAAATCGGCGGGATGCATGCTGGGTGCGCGGATCCCACCGTGAAAAAAAAAACCGAAGCGCGGGCTCCCGCGCTTCATTGTTATTTGGCCCCCGGGTGGGCCAAGTCCCGGGGGCATGCGGGGGTTAATAAAAAAATGGTTTGGGGGGCCTCTAAGGCCCCCCCAAGCCCCGGGGACCGTCACCCCCGGGGCTTTAATAATGAAGGGAGGGGGGCCGCGCGGCCCCCCTCCTGGAGCCCTCCATGGCCCTGGGGACCGCCACCCCCCAGGGCCGGCTCCTGCAGTGTCCCGGGGTGCCTACCCCCGGGACACTGCTGTTTGCAATGGCAGGGCGGGAGCCGCGCGGCTCCCACCCTGTCATTGCAAACTTGCTTTGCTTCATTGAAGCGAGAGCAGGGAAACCTGCTCTCGCTTCAATGAAGCAAGCAGATTGCTTTTCCATAGGGGAGCTGCATGTCAGCAGCTCCCCTTATGGAAAAGCAATGCCGGCTTCCGCAGGACACGGGAGCCGGCGGGACGGTGGGGGATTGGGGACCCCCCACGGTCCCCAACGAGTGGCCAGGCCCCGGGGGATGGGGGTCCCCGGGGCAATTAGTGGCCCGGGAGGGGGGCCACGCAGCCCCCCTCCCCAAGAATGAATAAAAAAAAAAAAAAGTACAGAAAGGCCGGCCCCGGGGGATGGGGTCCCCAGGGCCTTAAATAGCCTGAGGAGGGGGGCCACGCAGCCCCCCTCCAAATAATTTTTTTTTTAAAAACAGTGGGCATGCCCCGGGGGATGGGGTCCCCGGGGCCAATAGGGGCCCAGGGAAATGGGGCCACGCGGCACCCTTCCCGTTTAAAAAAAATAAATGCTCAGGCACCGGGGGATGGGGTCCCCGGAGCCAAAAGTGGCCGAGGGAAAGGGGGGCCACGCAGCCCCCCACCCATAAAAAAAAAAAATGAAAAAAAAAAAAGACCGGCATCGTGCCGGAGGCCCTGCCCCCTCCCTGCAGCACTCTGCCAACGCGCCCCCTGGCGCGTTAGAAGATGGGGAAGTAATTCCCCTTGAATACTGGGGGTCCCTGGGGGCTAAGTAGTCCACCAGGAACCTCCAGTATGCGCCAGGGAGCTGCGTTGCAGAGAGGTGTTCAGAGGCCACGCCCCTTTTTACACCTCTCTGCAACGCAGCTCTGTGGGGCTTACTGGAGGTACCTGGTGGGCTAGTTGGACCACAGGGACCCTCATGATTCAAGGGGACTTAATCCCCCAACTTAAAACGCACCACGGGGCGCGTTTGCACAGTGGTGAAGGGAGGGGGCGGGGCCTGAGGTGATATGTGTGCAAACATGCCCTGTGGCGCGTTTGAAGTTGGGGAATTAATTCCTCTTCAATCCTGAGGGTCCCTGGGGGCCAAGTAGCCCACCAGGTACGTCCAGTAAGCGCCACAGAGCTGCGTTGCAGAGAGGTGTAAAAAAAGGGGCGTGGCCTCTGAACACCTCTCTGCAACGCAGCTCCCTGGCGCATACTGGAGGTACATGGTGGGCTAGTTGGACCCCAGGGACCCTCAGGATTCAAGGGGACTTAATCCCCCAACTTAAAACGCACCACAGGGCGCGTTTGCACAGTGGTGAAGGGAGGGGACAGGGCCTGAGGAGATTTTTTTTTAAATCGGCGGGATGCATGCTGGGTGCGCGGATCCCACCGTGAAAAAAAAAACGAGCGCGGGCTCCCGCGCTTCATTGTTATTGGCCCCCGGGTGGGCCAAGTCCCGGGGCATGCGGGGGTTAATAAAAAAATGGTTTGGGGGGGCCTCTAAGGCCCCCCCAAGCCCCGGGGAACGCCACCCCCCGGGGGCTTTGAATTTTAAATCGTGCGGGAGGGCACTCAGCCCTCCCGCAGCCCCGG
This sequence comes from Calotriton arnoldi, assembly GCA_963921515.1. Classification (NCBI taxonomy): domain Eukaryota; kingdom Metazoa; phylum Chordata; class Amphibia; order Caudata; family Salamandridae; genus Calotriton; species Calotriton arnoldi. Next base: position 3,019,716 of record CAWUFW010000261.1, read on the forward strand.
GGACCTCCACCCCCCGGGGCTTTACTAATGAAGGGAGGGGGGCCGCGCGGCCCCCCTCCTGGAGTCCTCCATGGCCCTGGGGACCGCCACCCCCCAGGGCCGGCTCCTGCAGTGTCCCGGGTGCCTACCCCAGGGACACTGCTGTTTGCAATGGCAGGGCGGGAGCCGCGCGGCTCCCACCCTGTCATTGCAAACTTGCTTGCTTCATTGAAGCGAGAGCAGGAAACCTGCTCTCGCTTCAATGAAGCAAAGCAGACTGCTTTCCATAAGGGGAGCTGCATGTCAGCAGCTCCCCTTATGGAAAAGCAATGCCGGCTTCCGCAGGACACGGGGAGCCGGCGGGACGGTGGGGGGATTGGGGACCCCCCCACGGTCCCCAACGAGTGGCCAGGCCCCGGGGGATGGGGTCCCCGGGGCAATTAGTGGCCCGGGAGGGGGGCCACGCAGCCCCCCTCCCCAAGAATGAATAAAAAAAAAAAAAAGGACAGAAAGGCCGGCCCCGGGGGATGGGGTCCCCAGGGCCTTAAATGGCCTGAGGAGGGGGGCCACGCAGCCCCCCTCCAAATATTTTTTTTTTTAAAAACAGTGGGCATGCCCCGGGGGATGGGGTCCCCGGGGCCAATAGGGGCCCAGGGAAGGGGGGCCACGCGGCCCCCTTCCCGTTTAAAAAAATAAATGCTCAGGCACCGGGGGATGGGGTCCCCGGGGCCAAAAGTGGCCGAGGGAAAGGGGGGCCACGCAGCCCCCCACCCATAAAAAAAAAAAGAAAAAAAAAAAAGACCAGCATCGTGCCGGAGGCCCTGCCCCCTCCCTGCAGCACTCTGCCAACGCGCCCCCTGGCGCGTTAGAAGATGGGGAAGTAATTCCCCTTGAATACTGGGGGTCCCTGGGGGCTAAGTAGTCCACCAGGAACCTCCAGTATGCGCCAGGGAGCTGCGTTGCAGAGAGGTGTTCAGAGGCCACGCCCCTTTTTACACCTCTCTGCAACGCAGCTCTGTGGGGCTTACTGGAGGTACCTGGTGGGCTAGTTGGACCACAGGGACCCTCATGATTCAAGGGGACTTAATCCCCCAACTTAAAACGCACCACGGGGCGCGTTTGCACAGTGGTGAAGGGAGGGGGCGGGGCCTGAGGTGATATGTGTGCAAACACGCCCGTGGCGCCTTTTAAGTTGGGGAATTAATTCCCCTTCAATCCTGAGGGCCCCTGGGGTCCAACTAGCCCACCAGGTACCTCCAGTAAGCGCAACAGAGCTGCGTTGCAGAGAGGTGTAAAAAGGGGCGTGGCATCGGACCACCTCTCTGCAACGCAGCTCTGTGGTGCTTACTGGAGGTACCTGGTGGGCTAGTTGGACCCCAGGGGCCATCAGGATTGAAGGGGAATTAATCCCAAACTAAAAACACGCCACGGGGCGTGTTTGCACAGTGGTGAAGAGAGGGGGTAGGGCCTGATGTGACAAGTTAGTTCGTTTTAATCCCCCTGCCCTATTATGTACTAGGGACTTACAGAGGAGGTCATGCTAATCACAGGGGTACCCCAATGCATAGTGTTCCCTAGTGTATGTAGGTGTTTTCACTGTATTCTAAGTGTGTTTTAGCATAGCACTGCCTCTAGGCCTGGTTAGTCAGAGCCAGTTAACACCAGTACCCGTCTGAAAAAGTTGTGGGCACAGGATGATTTTGCAACAAGGCTTCTTTCTGCTCCTCTGTTGGTTCTTTCTGCACATCTCTTGCTTCTTCCTGCACTTTTCTTCGTCTTTGTGGACTTATGTTGCTTGTTTCTGCATTTCTTTTGCTTCTTTCTGTGCGTTTTTTCTTCTTTCTTCACATGTCCTACCTCTGTAGGCATAGTTAAAAAATTGCATTTAAAAAACCTTTGAAATTCACTGAAAAAACCATAGGTTTCAGGCACGTTATAGTTAGAAATTAGCATTTAAAAAACCTTAGAAATTCACTGAAAAAACCATAGGTTTTAGGGACAGTTATAGTTAGTTGGACATTTCACTCGTACAAAACCAGTGAAATTCCCCCGTTGTAGTTAGTTCAGGTAACTATAACTCGCGCCCCCGCAATGCACTGCTGATGACGTCACATATTACATCACTCATGACATGGTCAGTGACATCACTGATGACATCACTGATGACATCTCAAATGACATCACTGATGACATCACTGATGACATCATCCATGTGATAATATCATGCATCTTCTCACACCCTAATATAACCTTTGATACACCCACTCTAAATTACAGACTGCTATTCTCAAAACCATAGACACTCCAACACCAATAACTACATACCCACTCACTCATTCTTAGGTTTACACACACATCCACTCACTCACCTGTACAGTCACTCATACTTATGGTCACTCAGTACAGGACTATTATATGCACTCATACTCCTATATAGAGACTCACACACCGCCACTCATCCATAGAGGTACTCACACACCTAGTCAGTCATGCAAATAATTATTCACACTGCCATTTACTCACCTATACAGTTATACACACACCAGCTCATACAAATACTAGCACATTCTTACCCTCTTATACAATCACTGATACAAGCACACACTCATCCATATAGCCACTCTCACAATCACACACTCTCACTTATAGCCATTTATATACTCCAACACACATATATACTGCCTTTCACATATGTAGTTACTCACACATGTACCACTGAGATATACATTCACTCACTAACACACCCATACACACACTCACCCACCCATACAGTCCATCACAGATGCACTCTTGAAACCATGCACCCAGTGAATCACCCACTCACACATCTATGCACAGAGTCAAACACAGACCCCACCCACACAAACACTCAGGCACCCATACAGATACTCAGACAACCAATCCATAACCCATATACACATTCATGTAGCTATTCACAAACCCATGCGGCCGCTTATACACCAACAGACAGACGGATACAGACATTCACTCAGTTTAGTCACTAAGCCATGCATTCAGTAACATACGTTTAATCACTCACTTATAGAGTCAGTCACGCACCTATTAAATCATCCATTTAGACACTTATACACCCAGTCATTCTTCAATACGCCTTTCCCTATATATATTAAACATATTTAAACTTTACAGAAACACACAGTCACTGGATGATGTCATCAGTGATGTCATCAGTGATGTCATTTGAGATGTCATCAGTGATGTCATCAGTGATGTCACTGACCATGTCATGAGTGATGTAATATGTGACGTCATCAGCAGTGCATTGCGGGGGCGCGAGTTATAGTTAGCTGAACTAACTATAACTAGGAATTTCACTGGTTTTGTACAAGTGAAATGTCCAACTAACTATAACTGTCCCTAAAACCTATGGTTTTTTTCAGTGAATATATATATATATATACACACACACACACACATTTGAATGTTGTTCATTTGACATCTGGGAAAGCCTTTCTTTTAGAGAGTGTTGCACAAATAAAACCCCATGCTTTATTCTGAAAACTGTCTTCTGATCTGTCTCATTCTATGAGAGTGAAATCCCTTTCCAGGTGTTTTTATTACTTTGCCTTGTGTGTGCCTCCTTGTGGGGGTGCGGTATTTCCTATTATTTGGGAGGGCGAAGCAATACAATTTGACATCCTGCAGAGCACACTACAGTATGCTGGGAAAACATCTAAAAGGAAGCGCAATCTGGCACAGTGCCTTCCTACCTTGTTGGGCCTCACTAGATTGGACCATGGCTGTGATGTCCAGGGGAGTGAATGCCTCTCCTGACTCGCAGCACTGGATCATGGCTGTGAGGCCTTGGAGAACAGGCCAGTAGTGTCGCAATGGTGCAGTGGGTCTTGGTTAAGACAAGGTAAATAGACCATTCTCACCCCCAAATCCACAGGATGGATGTAAAATAAATCCATAATTTGGGTACATAGGGTCCAAAACACCCCTGGGCTCCAGTGCCATTGTACCTGCTGAACTATTGATACATTTGTCCCTGGGAGGGGCCTCATCTCATAGGCCTCACAGCCATAGTCCTGTAAAATACAGCCATAGTTTGAGTACATTGGGGACATAACACCCCAGAGTTCCACTTTCACTGCACCTGCTGCACTATTATTGGCTATGCCCCTACATGGAGTTTCACAGTCGATGGTCTTGTGTCGCAAGGCTTTGCGGCGGAGGAACATGGTTGAGAAACTCAGGGGTGGGGAACCTGTGGCGTATCAGTAATGCATTGATCCCTGGTGCAAGCGTGGTGAATTGTTCCTCTCCGTTCCCTATGGCCACTAACTAAACAGTAAAATACTGCCATAATTTGGGAGCATTGTCCCTTAAACCCCACAAGGCAACTGTGGCACTTCACTTCGATGCTATTGATAACTACGACTCTCAGAGCCATGGTCCAGTGCGGGGAGGCCCAGAGCAGAAGGCTCCCTTTCTTGTGCCTCTGAGCACTGGACAATGACTATAAAGCTTAGGGGAGTATAGGTGTAGGGAACTGGGCTTTTATTGCAGTTACCCCCCCCCCCCACCTTTAGACCCCTTTTTAGCTACTTGATGCTGATGTTCGCCTCTGATAGCGCACTGAGGCCTGCTAACCAGACCTCAGTCCCAGTGCTTCCCTAAAACAAGGTAAAGTCTAATTGTGCTACAATTGGCTAAGTACTTTAGCACCCCTGTAAGTCCCGACCAAATGGACACCAGGTACCTAGGGCATGGGGATTAGAGAGGGTCCCTAAGGGCTGCAGCATATCTTATGCCATCCTAAGGGACCCACATACTAATTCCTAACAGACCGCCCTTGCAGACTGCGTGGCATGATGCAAACCATGAGTGAAAACTCAACATGACACACTCCTGTGTGTCATGCCAAAGTCACTGCATCTAATATATGCAAGTCACCCATACAGCAGGTCTTTGAGCCATAAGGCAGGGTGCATTACATTTTATGTTAGGACATATCTGCATGAGCAGATATGCCCCTGTGATGTCTGGTTCTATTACTAGATATTGCAAGTGATCAGGCACCAAAGAAGCAAGGCCAAGTATACCGACCTGCTACCTACAGGGTCTACCAATGCATCAGCCATCCAGGAAGAGGTAGCAGTGCTGCCACAGGTCAGATCCATCCTCCCTCCAAATGTCGAGACGCCAGGACCGACCGGAGCCGCATAGTGCCAATCCCTGGGGTACTGGGCCCATTGCAGCAGCCAAGGCTTGTTGTGCCCAGTCCGGACACCAATGCCGTGGAAAACCGACCTGCAGGTCGAGGGACTTTGGGAACAGTGAGACCCACTTTGTGAGTGGCCAAGCTGTCCTGTTTTACACTCTGGAGCAGAAACTAAGACAAAGACTGTGGCAGAGACCGCCGCCACCAGACGCCTCAAATTACCTATGCATCAGCGCTCCCAAGCCCGAGGCAGTGATGGTGCAAATAGGGTCCACAGACCCATAAGGGCCATGCCCACACTTGGGTTTGCCCAGACTGGACTTCCAGTCGCCACCTGCAGCCAGTGGCGTAACACAGGTACCGCAGCCCCGCCTAGCGGGGGGCCCCAAGCTCCAGGGGGCCCCCTCAGCACATTGCTCTGGCCGGAGAGCTCATGATTGAGTCCGGAGGGGGCCCCTCCACGTGCCTTGCAGGGGGGACCCCCCCAAGTTTCGTTACGCCCGTGCCTGCAGCCTCTTTCTCCAGGCCCCCTCCAACCGCGAGAACCTCCTGCACCGGAATCCGACCCCAAAAGACACCACTGCACCTGAGTCCCACAGACAAGGAAGTGGACAAAAGGGGTCCCTGCGTACCTGAGAATCTCAAGGGTCGAGCCTCCCTGTGGGCTCTCCCGGACTAGTGCCACAGTCCCTGCTTGCAGCCTCTTTCTGACCGGACCTTTCTCCCATTGAATTGAATGGGACATACAATGCCATGACACACCTCTGCACCCGGACGCCCCAGAGCCCCCGAGGTGTCCTGTTGGTGTAGCCTTGAACCTTGCCCCATACTCACCTCAAGTCCAGAAGAAGAGCTCCGTAAGTCACTGACAAGTGCCTGAATGCAATACATGTTTTTCCTCCATAGGATAACATTGCTGGTCCAGAAAATGCACGGTGTCCATTTCTGAAAACTGTAAAAATCATAACTCAAAAAGTACTTACCCGACTCCAATCATCTCGGTATCTGAATTTAATTAAAAGTATGTGTTATTTTTATAAATTGGTGTCGGACTTCTTTATTGAATGTGTGTCTCATTTACTGCCTTTGTGTGTTTAATAAATGCTTAGCACTACCCTCTGATATGTCTAACTGCTCGCCCACACTACCACAAAAGAGAGCATTTGGGGTGTCATTTGTGCCTCTGAAATTCCTTTGGGGTTTGCCTGGACTCTCTGCACAGTGTACCTCATTTTGGTGCACTATATAGGCTTTTCCTGGTCCTTGCAGCTCTGCGTCATGGCTCTGAGGTGCATGCGAGAAGGGACCAGTGGCATAGTATGGGTACTGATGCAAGAAAATAATGCTGGGCAATAAAACACAAAAATAATTTGGGTGCACTGGGTCCCTACCATCCATGAACTCTGGTGCCACAGCTCCTACAGCACAATTAATAGCTACACCCATGAGAGTGAGGCACCCCTATGGTCTCACAGCCCTGTTCCAATGCCTCATAGCTCATGAGCGGGCACCCCCTTCCCTGGGCGTCCAACCATGGCTGAGAGGCCCAGGGATAATCTGTCCTCAAACTCACAGTGATGAAACATGGCTGCAAGGCCCATGAAGAGAGGCAAGATGCTTATCAGTGGTGCCACGAGCCCTGGTGCAAAGGAAAAGCATACTCTCAACCTCGTCCACTGCCTGTACAGTAAAATGCAGCCATAATTTGGGAGCATTGGGCACCTAGTACCCCTGGGCCTTGTAGCAGGTGTAGGTGAGGGAGTCCACCTCCATTGGGCCTCTAGGCACTGGACCATTGCTATGAGGCCTAGGGTAGCCCCCTACCACTGCCCTGGTCCTCGCAACCATAGTCTAGAGCTGTGAGTCCCATTAGAGTGGAGTCCAATGTAAGGGAGCCCTCTCCCTTGGGTTTTACAACAAACGGTCTGGTGCTGCAAGCCATATTGATGGGGCTTCACTCCCCTGGACATTCACCCCCATTATTCAGAGATGTGAGGGCCAGGGAAGGGGATAGAAGCTTTCTCCTGGGCCTCACATCTATGGTCTAGTGCTATGAGGCCTAGGGGAGAAGAGTCCCCATCCCAGGGCCACACAGATATGACCCATCACTGTGAGTCCCAGGAGAAGGGGGCCCCGTCCCCTGGAGCTCACAGGCATGGTCTAGCACTTTGAGGCCATGGTAGGGTGGCAAATTTTACAGGACACTTTGTGCCTTTGAAGACACAGCTTGCATGTGGAGACACATTGTGTGTGCAGAGACATCAGAAGAAGTTTCCTGGGGAGCAGAGGAACAATGAATCACATGGGCGATTTTTAGAACTTCATTTAAAAAAATTTCGAAAAGTGCCGGATTACAAAGGTCAGCCCAACTTAAAAGTGGCACTAACAGGATTGAATGCCACAATATGATCCCTTATTCTGTCCTGGCGAATAACACGGACTCTTATGAGCCAAGAGGCGGAAACATGTTGACAGCCTAAGGTGGAGACGGGGTACTGGTTCCCCTAGTCTCCACGCTGGTTTTTTAATACCAAGTGATATCTCTTTCAAATTAAAAGGTAGTTTTGATGTATCACATTGTTTATTATATATTCACATCACGGGTTCAATATTGGAAGTGCCTCCTTTACTATAAAGTGCAGGCCTGCTCTTAATCAAACTGGGTTTTTGAAGAGCGAGGGGAGTCATATGATGAAGCATGTCACCTGGTGGTGTGTGAGGACATCCTGTCACAATTTTGTGTGTGTCCATAGATAGGCTTGAGATGGACAATCACTCAAAGAGAAATAAATAAACATTTACTCAAGAGACTTTCTAGTGCCTGACGTGTGGTTGGAGGCCAGCTCACGCTAAAGACCCCATCGCCTCCTGTTCCCCACCTTGGTAAATGGCCCGGGGTTTCTGTGTTTTGATGATGAGCTATCATCATCACCTCCACCCTTTCCATCCTCACTCCCACCAGAAAGGCCCTGATCAAGGGAAAAGGCAGGAAGGCATAACTCAGCCCCCAGGTGCCATAACCATGTCAAATTTTCTATTGCCTAAGCTACCTGGCTCCGCCTAGAAACATACGGAAAGTCGCTCGACTGTTATTGCGGTAAAGGAGCGCCTCACCTCCATGCACTCGAAACTGCTTCTGCTTAGCAGCCGTTGAAGGTCTCCCTGGCCCCACCAAGAAGACAGGTAAGTCCGAGGGCCTTTAAAGGTTGAAGGTGGCTGGGGATTGGGTCTGTGGAGGCAGTCTAGTCTCATTGGTACTGAATTAAAGCAAGGGAGGGACCTGGAGGTAATTTTTGGTATGTTTGGGTGTTAAACTGATACTAATGAAGGGCAACTTATGCACCAACAGTTTTAATAAGTGTTAAAATGAGAAAATAATGAGGTAATACTAGCACAAACTGTGCCGCATTATGCCACATAATTTGCCATTTTTTACCACATAATTTAGTGAATCCTGCCACATATTGTGGCCGCCGCCTGCTTCTTAATTACAGTGGCCCTGTGTGCAGCCTTTGCAACAAGTAGAAGTGTGCTGCAGTCTTGGCTCTAATAGTTCAATCAACTGTTTGATCCTGGGCACACAATAATCTTCTGATGCCTCATCCACTGATTTGACAATGTGACAGCACTTTGAAACCGCCTTAATGGAAGAAATAGACACCAAGGTCATACACAGGCCCTGAGTATGGGTTTCATTCACTTATTTATTGTTGTTTGCATCCCAGTAGCTAAAGGTGCTCCTGAAGCTGCTTTGTGCAGATCCCTCTTGTGCTGCAACGCCTCCCCGGCTGCCGTCCACAAGCATCTCTTTCACAACTCATCAAGGGCTGAAAGAGAGTTGCTTGTCATTTTAAAGTGTTAAAAGTGCGGGACAGTAGGTGTCCTGTAGTGCCTTTGTGTGGATATCAATACTGTATCCCCAATTACAGGCAGTGATTAACCAGGGTGAGGCCCTTTCTTCCCTAAGCATCGCACTTAAGGTGTAGAGCTGCGAGGTCCAGGGGATGGAGGTGTCCCATCCCTGTGCCTCGCAGCCATGGCACAGCGCGGTGAGGCACAGGGAAGTGGGTCCATTCACGTATTCTTTCCAGAGCTACACATGATTGCAAGCCCTTAAGCCTTGCAGCGCTACACCATAGCTGCGAGGCGCAGCGCAGAGGACCTCACAGGTGTAGGGCCCCATGTTGGTCAGCTGGGCGCGGGGCCCTGTGCAGCTTCCCACGCTGTCCATGCCTAGCGCTGGGCCTGTTGTGACACCTCTTGTGCATGTGCTCGTTGGAGCTGCGCTGCTGCTCTCGCGGCACCTGTTGTGTATGGGAGAGTGCCTTGCACTGCTGCGTTTCTTCCTCCCTGCGCTTGCACTGGGGCTGCCTTGCTTACCCCACATAAGTATCTATCACACCTGGGAGAGAGTTCTGGTAATATCTCACTAAAAGCAAAACAACCCTTCTTAGAAGCTCTGGAACTGTCGTACTAAAACATGTCAGTCTGCTATATGCAGAGCCACGGGAATTATGCGATTGTGTGGCCGCTGCATGTTTTTCCCCCCAAAATAATAGATTTGCTGCATTTGCCACATAATATACCATATGCTGCATAATCTGCAGATTTTAACCAAAAATATGTGTTTCTAGCTCAAACGATTTATTAATTACTAAAAATGCTGCGACACGTGTTGCTGCACAGTGGAAGGCCCCTTGCAAAGGTTGACTGGTCATGTTTCTGTTGCTTTTTGGGTGTTAAACTTGTACTAATGAGGTGCAACCGATGCCTAGAGAACGTTACACGTGTAAAAATGACAAAATAGTGAAGTAATACTATCACAAAATGTGTCTCATTATGCCACATAATTTGGCTTTTTTGGCCGCACAATTTAGACCTCCCCTAATTCCAGTGGCCCTGCTTATAGGGGGCTCTGTGGCATCATATCTGGTGGCGGGATAGAGTTGTGATGAGACCAGTGGCCCCACCTGCTGGCATACGGCAGCTGTTGCAAGAGTTTCTGAATTAAGTCTTTTACCTGATAAGATTCACAAGATGAGGAATCTGTGGTTGGATCGAGTATCCACAAGAAAGAGCTTTACCAAAGGTAAGAAACTTGTTCATCTTGACTCCTAGTGAGACAATTCCATTATTCGTGTGTATTCTACAATACTGTTATGCTGGGTGGTTTATTAATGAAATAAGGTACTTTCAGAGGCCCATAGTGTGAATGCAGAAAAACACGAAACTGAAGTCCCGATAGGAAACATACTTTTGATCCTCAGAATAAAAGCGTCACACCTTTTATTACAAAAACCGTGAACATATTTGTTTGATAGGTTTTTAGTGATGCATGCATTGTATGTTTTATACAAACTTTCACTTTTGGGATTGGAGCAGTCCGTGTCAATAAGAGGATGCTGCTGGGCTTGTGAAGCAAAGGTGTATTGGTGGGTGAATGACATTTTGGATGCGCTGTACTGAAGACGCAGAGTTTTCTCTAAGAAACCTTCATATTTTTTGTAGTGGTGGACTCCATCGTGTATCAATGTGTGCTGTAAGCGCGAGACGAAATGCTATGGAGTGTGTAACACAGAGTAAATGGTCTTTCCTTGCTGCATCATTTGGTAGCTTGCATCGTTTGTGGTTGAACGACCAGAATTCTAGTTGGCCTGTTTATATGGTAACGTTCTAGTTTTAAATTGTTTGTCGCATGGTATTGGGGGCTGCTCTGCTTCCAAATGCTTCCCTGTTCGGCAGATACGAACTGAGGCTCTTTAAACCACCGGGACACCGATTAGAATCGAGGACCTCCGGTTCGCCATTGGCTAACGTCACAAGTCGTGTCATTACGTCATAGTGCTGCATGTTGCCATGGGAGACGCGAGTTATGCTTTTCTCCGTTCTGGGAGCCTATTGAGGGACGCAGGGCGGCAGTTTAGTGCGCCATGAACTCCCCGTCCAGCCTCAGGGAGTCTCCGAGCTACAGGCCCGAGGTGATCCTGCCAGTCAAGCCGATCAAGGTACTTGCATTATTTGGGTTGGGTGGTGAGTAATCCCTTCAGGAGTGGCTGGCAAGCTGCGTGATAAGCCAGGAAGTGTTGCATTCTCTTCTAAGCACTTGGAGTCAAGATGTGAAATAATAATCCGTAGATTCCGTTACAGAACGCGCAGGACATCTGATTGCGGGGCAAAGTCGGCGGGTGACTGATTTAAAGAGAAAGTCGAAAACTTGCCAAGTCTAAACATGTTTTTGAGAAAATGTCGCTTGTTGAGCAAATTGGCCAGTTTTTCGTGAATTTGCTGTAATTAGACACTGTTCATGGATTTTCACGCTCCTTGTCCCAACGCTAGGCTAGAGACCACCTGAGCAAGCAACATTTCAGTGAGTTTCGAAGATACAGATTGTAATTGTATTTATATAGCACTTCCTGCCCTGACGGGGCATTAAATCACTATATGGCAAGTAGCAATCTACTCTGGAACCCAAGGTTAGTGGCGAAATGTTGTTTAGTTCGATTAGTCTTGAGCTCCCAAAAAGAAACATTGCATGCATGCACTCTAGGGGGCTTATTTACAAGCCCCTTGCACCGCCAGTGCGTCACTTTTAATATGGGAAAAAGTGACGCACTTGTGGCGCAAGGGGCTTGTAAAGAAGCCCCTAGGTACTTTGTGATAGATTATGTTAATACCAGTTGGGTGTGAGCAATAGTGGGGCGCTGTGGTTTCTGGTGAATGGCTGGTGAGATAGGCTGGCGGAGAGTAGGTGATGTTAGGTTGCAGGGAAAGGGTTTTAAAGCAGAAGTTGTGATCTACAAAATGAGCTGTCAGTTGTTCGCAGAATTACAATAAGAAAGATTAAGGCAGACACGCATGAGAGAGAAGAGGCTACTCTCAGAAATAGAAAGTATGCGGAGGATGGAAGGCAAGAAAAGGGTCACTCTGAAGAAAGAAGAGGAATGAAGACGAAAGGAATCAAGCGGGAGTCAGTCATGTTCAGTTTTTCATGCAAGGCTTTAGGAATATAGTGGGTGGCGGCTTTCTGAGATAGCAGCCAATCTAAGGATGCAAGCTGTAGAAAGGTATCTCAGGATGTAAGCTGCAAAAAGAAGAAACAGTACACAGTTTAACACATGTAAATTCGAGTGTACACATCACTTAAACATTAAGAGTCTAGCCTGCTGTGAGCCAACCCAAGGGCAGCCCCTTGTAAACATAGTCTGGAGTATGCCAACCTTGGTGCAGGGTCTGTACGCCGCACAAGAGGAGTTGGTGCAGAAAAAAAGGTCTCATTTAATGATCTTCCCTCACTATTCTGTATTAAAATGTTTCTTTTTTTACTCACTCAGTAAAATGAGTTCTTTAGCATTGGCTGAGAGTGTATCGTCAATGAGCAAACGGATATTACACTTGTTTTATTACCTACTCCCATTTTAGGTTAGTTCTATGGCACAGCAGAGTAGCTGCTGATATGAAAGGGTTGAAAGCCCCTGGCCTGTTACTGTGCACAAGATGGAGGTGATTTTGTTTTCTCAAACAGTGGAAATACATTGCTGAGAGTCCTGAAGCAGGATGCGGAGACCTAGTCACTGAATTTGAGACAGAGGAGACAGGGCTCCTATAGAAACTAAGGGCCATATGTAGGTAATTTCTATTTACCGATTCCTAAATACCGAATTTTACCGATTCGGTATTTAAGAATCGGTAAATAGAATGTAGGTAAACATTCGGTAAATTTTACCGATTCGGTATTATTCGGTATTACCGATTCGGTATTTACCGAATCGGTAATAAGGAATACCTTCCCATTCATTCCTATGGGCCTGGAGGCCCATAGGAATGAATGGGAAGCCATTCACTATTACCGATTCGGTAAATACCGAATCGGTAATAGGGGAGCATATTCAAGGGTGGCAGGGTGTCAAATTGACACCCTGTTGCACCCCTGAATCGTGCATGTGTGCACATGTGGCGCACATACATGCCCTAAGGGCATGTTTGTCTGCCACATGGCACTTTTAAATAAGCACAAAATTGCTTTTTAAAAGGTATTCAGTATTTACCACCAACTTGTAGTTGGTGGTAAATAACGAATCCTGAAACCAAAAATGCACTCACTTGAGTGCTCCCTACATAGGATTTAAGGAATCGGTAATTTACCGATTCCTTAAAATAACGAATCGGTAAATTACTGATTCCTTAAATCCGGCCTCCTACATCTCAATTGCCTAAATACCGGTCGGTAACGGGAGTTTTACCGAATTTCGGCCGTTACCGACCGGTATTTAGCTACCTACATATGGCCCTAAATCCTTTTGATGAGAGGAGATCCTGAATAATCTTCCTGTATCTCTGCAAATTGGTAGAGTGGTGAACGGGGAGGGCAGGGCGGCTGCAGTCTCTTGTTGAGAGTGTGAAGGATCCTTTGGGGGAGAGCAGCCCTTTGCCTCTTTCCTGATCACTGTCTTCTTAGCTGTGCATAGCTAGGGGCAGATAGTTCACACCTCTTTGAACCTTTGTTGTGGGTGCTCTGGGGTGGAGACTACCCAGCTGTGAGGTGCATCACTCTGCTCAAAGGCTGTGTCTGCAGAACAGCCTAGAGAGGCACCCGAAAAGTGAAGCCACCCTCTAACCAGTTCTGTATACTCAGAGAACCCCCTGTAGCAGTCCAGCAGTTAAAATCTTGCTATTTAAAGCCAATTAACAATATGTGTGTGGTGCACTGTACTTCAACGAAGAAAAGTGCAGCCTTATTCGATGCCGACATTCATCCGTTGGTGTGATCAGGAATATTTATCAGATAGAAGAGCACTGTCCAGGCTTTGTCTTGGAAGACGCAGGACCACTCCTGCATCCGCCGAGCCCCTTAACAAAGGGTAATTAAATGCACCAAGTCACATGCTTGAATACCTGCCCGGATTGTGCAAGCGCCTAAGGACCCCCTTGTTGGCACTATATAAGCCCTTTAAGCCTTTACGGTGCTACACAAACTTCAACCTATTTTGACGAAATGACCCACATTATAAGATACCATCACATGCGGTAACGTAAAGAAAGTCAACACAATGTATTAAAAAGATTTGTAGCATAAAGCAATGTCATTTGCATAACACAGTGCAATCTAACATACCATATCATGGCATAAAGTAGCATAACAGGCACACAGGGTAACATATCATCGCACAACATACATAGCATAATGTAATGAATTGTAACATAATGACGTGTAATGCCCATAGCATAACATATTTCAACTTATCACAACATGTCACACCTAAACGAAGCATAGAAAAACATCAAGTAACATAATGCAATGTAACATAGCAGAAAGAAATTTAACATAAGGCGATATAACTAACTCAAGATAACATATTCCAATGTAACACAACCTAGTATATCATCACATAATGTGATGTAACATAACACTGTGCATCATAACCTTGCATTCACAAGATAACAGAGCCTGTCAGGAATAAAGAAAGGGAATTTAACAAAAGGCAAAGTAGCGTAAAGTTAAGGGGAGAGGCCCACAACCAAAGGGGGTATAAAGGGGCCGACGAAGTAAACCGCGACAAGGCCCGGGAATGTGGTGGGTCCCAAAAGGGACGAACAAAAGGCCGGAAGTGGCACTCCGCCGACATGAAGATCGAGGAGGAACGTCCCACGCCATGAAGTGGATCACTGAAGACCCGTTTCAAGGCACCCACCGGCTTACCCTCCAAACAAGGCTTTCATCTGTAGTGTAGAAGAGGGACTCATTTAAAGCTCCCAACAGCCTAATCCTCTATGACAAGGCCTTCAACTACAGCAAATGCACTGCATTTTACCTGAAGCACAGGGCCGAAGGAGCTTGCATGCCTGGGGAAGGACGACAAGGAGGACGTGCTGAGAGCGGCCTCGCCCACCCCAAGTGCCCAGAGAAGGAGACAATGATACGCCGTGAACAGGGTTCAGGACCAAATCCCCGCACGGCCGGCAGCGCAACTCCCAGGCACAAGGGACCGGGAGCATTAAGGACATCCCCATAAGCCATGTTGTGAGGCATTGGGAGCAGAGGACAGGGTGAAAACCAAACGAGATCCTTGGGTTAACCCTCCTGAGAAGACTTACCAGCAGGAGCAGCCGGCCAGCATCAAACACTGTGCAAGGTACGCGTCCTGAGCAGGACGGCTGGCACAGCTTGCGGGGGGGAGGGGGTTGGCGCCAGGTGGGTTGGGTCGCAAGCTGCTTTAAACATTTAAAAAAAAAAAAACTTACCTTGCTGTTGCCGCCGGGTCCCGCGTCTTCTCTCCAGCTCACCTGTGTCCGACTCCAGGTCAGAACAGGAAGTAGGCAGCCAGGCTCCCACCCCTAAGCCAATCACAACGCTCCAATGGAGCGTTGTGATTGGTCTGAGCGCCGTGACACGGTGCTCAGCCAGGGGCTGGAGGGGTGGGCATGTTCTCCATGCAGGCTGTAATGCAGCCTGTATGGAGAACAGGGGAGTGTGCATGACTGTTTTGGGCGGCCCGAGAGGGCCGACCAAACAGTCATTGCACACAGGAGTGTTCTCTATCTCCTCCCCTACAGCTCCAGCCTGCCCCCTCATGCACTGGCGCAGCAGGAGGACACAATAAAATGATAATAACATTCCGTAAATATCATTATTTTTCCCCTTTCTTTGCTGCTCCTGGCAGTGGGGTGACGCTCCTCCGCCTTAGTGGAGGAGCCGCCACTGGTCCAGAGCAGCCTACACTCAGCAAGCAATGGGACTTTCTGCCCGTCCACAAAAAAGAACCAGAAAGCGAGGCCTTGCAGTAAGGGTTGTGAGCAAGGCAGAGCCGGCGAAGGGACTACGGGAGAGGAGAAAGAAAAAAACGGAACGAGCACAGTCAAAATAGCACATGTTTTCTAAGCAGAGAAAACGCAACATCCCATACCTACCCTTATTGAATTCATGGGGACAGCCCAAGAAGGGCAGCACGACCCGTAGTGTAAAAGGGGGAAAGCGACAAAATATTAACAGGATATTAAACAGAGGCGGCAGAGCAGTCCAGACACCTGCCTGCAATCACTGAGCACACGGGGACAGCCCACCAAGGGTGACGCCACCCACAGTGTAGCGAGGCAAGGTGGCGGGGTTAACAAGCGAACAGCCAGAGACAACCCCAACGAGGCTGACATGACCGGACAGCAGTCCTGCAACAACAGGGGCAGCCCAGAGAGGGTGACGCGACCCTGTGGAGTGCGAGGTGGCCCCTTAGCAGAGACTTAGGCTGCAATAGAGGGCAAAACCAGACGGGGCAGCCAGATTGGGCACGCACTGTCAGTGGGCACTCGAAGGTGGCGGAGGCAGGCAGCAACAGCCATCAGGAGGAGACAGAGGACATAATAAGAGCGGCAAGGGAAGCGACAGCCACGTATGGGAAAGAATGGCTTTTGAGGCAACTGAGAGGCGACGCAGGAGAACAGACCAGACCGGAGGAACCTTAGCGACAGCGGGGAGAGTGAAAAAACTCTGCGAGGGTCACCCCAAGGAAAGGGAAGGGAGAGATGAGCCTAAAACGCGGCAGCAGAGTGCCAGCAGGGGCAGCAAGAAAGTGACCGAGAAGATGGGGGCCTAGGAGCCAGGGACAGCGGCCTTTACAGCGACATCCGGTACCAGCAAGAGAGCCAAGACTGCATATGGTGATCAAATAGGCGCATTGTACAAGCATGCAGCTGTTTGCCAGTGCCGGGGGGGTGTGGACATGCAGGGAGGGAGCAGGTTCATGTGTCCTGGGGGAACTGTAACCGACTTGGGGGGCCAGGCAAGTGCAGCAAGCACATCCCTGCAGGCTTATTCGGAGGGCGACCCACACCTATCCTACCAGATACACCGACCAGAAGCAATTCGAACCAGCCCAATCACTGAGGTGTGGGAAAGCGCGCCAGGGGACAAGGAGCAAGGCCAGGCTAAGAGTGGACTGACACCAGAGGCATACAGGAGGGGCACATTAGGACACCCTTCTATGGTTACGAGGGCCACAGGACTAGCAAGCCTGATATCCTTAGCAGTGAAGGAATGCATTTGGCACAAAGAGTTCCTAGATATATTTACACTGCTGGAAATTCAAATTGATGGGTTGGATTTTGGTACATGCGATAAGGACAAGGACAGGAAGGAGACGGGCGCAAGTCTGGAAGGAGAGGAACTTTGACATTTGGATGGATGCATTTAGGATCATGGCATGTGTAATAGTAGAAAAGTTTCCCCACTGCTCAAAGGACCTCTGGTTGTACGAATCCAAGATACAAGAGGCACACAGGCAGTTCACAGGGGATGCTTGGATAGACTATGGCAAGGGCTTTAGGCTGAAAATGCAAGCGCATCCAGAAATGGAATGGGATGAGGAAGATGTGTTGAGCTACATGCACAGAATGATGGTAGTCATGGAGGCCAGGAACTGGTCAGGGATGTCCAAGCAGTCCTTTCGGGGAGCCATTTCAAGGGGCAACATGACAAGCAGATTTACTTCTTTAAATAGAAACAGTACTCAAGTTGGAAAGGAGGGCCACCAGGAAAGGGCTCCTCGTGCGGTCTGTTTTAAGTACAATAAAGACAAATTCACAGGGGACCCTCATGTAAATTCAGGCATGTGTGCTTCAGCTGTGGGTGAGGCACCCAGTAGCATACGGCAAGAAGGGTCGGGAGATAGAGAAAGGGACAAGAGAGAGAAAGCAAGAAGGATGTAGCACAGAAGAGGGTGAAACACAAGGGGCGTCGGAGGACTTCTAGCTAGCTCGCTCCCCCGTTAATATCCACAAGCTGAGGTAGGTAGCCAAAAAATATGACAACAAGGCAGATGCGTGTCTATTGTGCAAAGGATTTGAGAAAGGTTTTAAAATTCCATTCAGAGGTTACATCAGGGCGGGTGAAGCAAAAAACCTTCACTCAGCTCTCGAACACCCTGAGATAGTGCAGCGGAAGATTCAGAAATTAAAGGAGTTTGGTAGAGTAGAAAGCCCCCTGCACCAATCAGGTGCAAGGGGCCCCCAAAAGTGATTTAAGTTTTGGGGGTGGTACCCAGGAAGAAACCCGGCCAAAACAGATTGATACACCACCTATCATTCCCTGAGGGGGGAGTCAGTAAATGACGGGATCAACCCAGAAATCTGCACAGTAGAGTATGCATCAGTGGATGAAGCCAATCAATCTAGTGTGTGTGGTGCGTCGGGGGACCTTAATGGCAAAGTTGAATATTGAATCCGTGTTCAGGCTCCTACCAGCACACCCAGAAAGCCGCCACCTCCTGGGCTTCAAATTTGAATGGTAAACTTATTTTGACAAGGCCCTCCACCATGGGGTGCTCCATATCATGCGCATACTTTGAACGATTCAGTACATTCTTGGAATGGCACTGCCCAAAAAGGTCCCTGAAAGGGGGCAAGCTCCACTACTTGGACGACTCTTGTTCGTGGGTAGGCCAGGGGGGGCGGAGTGCAGAATCTTGTTGAGCGCCTTTCAGTGCCTAGCAGAGCTAGGTGTCCCACTGGCCACAGACAAGACAGTAGGGTCCACAATAAAGATGATTTTTCTGGGCATAGAATTAGACTCCATCACCGGCACATTCTGCATCCCAAAAGACAAGTTGCAGGACATAACATAAGGGATTAAGGCACTGGTAGGCAAAGAGAAGGACCAAACTGGGGAAGCTGCAGGAGCTCATAGGGAAGTAGAATTTTGCAGCAAGGGTGATCCCAGCTGGGATAGGTTTTAGCAAGGCACCTCACCCGATTGACTTGGGCGCTACAAAAAAGCACCACCATACAAGATTGGGCGAAACAGGATCTCAAAACCTGGTGGATCTTCCTAGAAGATTTCAATGGCGTCCTCGTATTGAGAAAAGGTTGGGTGTCAGACAGGCATATCGCACTGTACACAGACTCAGCAGGCAGCTTGAGCTTTGCAACAATCCTAGGGAGCACCTGGTGATTCAAAAAGTGGATCCAAGAATGGGCCACAACTGGGCTAACCAAAAACATAACATTCCTAGAGCTACTCCCCATAATATTAGCACTGACATTATAGCAGGAGAGGCTGAGAGACATGAAGCTGATGCTATGGCCTGATAACCAGGCACTGGTGCACACAGTCAACAGGGGGGCAGCCAGGTGTCCGCGGGTGCTAAAACTCTTAAAGCACATGGTAAAGATGCAGTTAACAAGCAACCTGGAGTTGAAGGCGAGGCATGTCCCAGGGGTCAATAACACTCCAGCAGATGCACTCTCTCGATTCCAGATGGACAAATTCAGGAAGCTGGCTCCAACAGCAGAGCAAGCAATGACCCCTTTCCCAGGCGAACTCTGGTTCCTGGCTGATAGATCATGCCCTTGCACCCAAAACAGCGCAGCAGTATGCGACATACACAAAAACAGTACAGAGGGTCACCGAGCTAGAATCTTTCAAAGAAGCGGGAAGCACTGCAGAGGCAGCGGAGCAGTTTGTAAGCTGGGCATTTGAGGAGAAAAAGACGAAATCTTGAGCTCAGGCACACCTGACAGCAATGTGGCACTTTTCAAAATAGACCACCTGGGACGACCCCACTGGTTTGCATGACCTCAGGGCGGCGTTGAAAGGTTGGCAGTGACTGGAAGGTAAAAGACAAGATAAAAGGCTACCCATTCAATATGACACCCTTGCATGTCTGGTAAGGGTCCTGGCCAAAACGTGTACAGACAATATTGACATTCACTATTTAAATCCTCATTTACACTGGCATTCTTTGGGGCATTGAGGGTTAGCAAGCTGGTAGCCCCATCCAAACATGAGGCAGAGGGGACCTGCCTCCAGGCGCAAGACATACAGCTGGGTTCGGGGCAAGTTGAGATACTACTGAGAAGGTCCAAGACAGACCAGCAGGCCAGGGGGCCCAGATAAAGTTCCAGTGCCTGTCTGACCAAAACGTATGCACGATACACTGGAAGGGTGGGTATTGGGCAAAACGCCCAGCAGAGGGTTATCCCCTTTTCAGACACAGCAATGGTGAATGCCTGAGCAAATTCCAATTCCGGGCAGTGCTGAAGAAGGCACTAGGCAAGGCAGGAATTTTGGCCTATATTCCTTCCGCATTGGGGCGGCGACGATGGCTGCACGACTGGGTGTCCCAGCAGAGGGCATCAAAGGGTTGGGCAGGTGGCTCACCACGGCATACAAGAGCTATGTAAGGATCCCACGAAAAGAAGGGGCGTAGTGCATATGACCCCCCCTCATCCCCCAAACCCCTCCCTCCTACCATGACCTGAACCAACTAACAGAAACAAGCTGACATAGTTTGTCTTAGCAGAAGCCAGGTGCAGAACAGTGTGGGTTGTTGGACATTATTCGGAGAACCAAAGCATGGTGGAGCCTTGGGGGTGGGGGGGGGGGAGACGGATTTCCCAGGCTGGGCAGGATGGATATCAGATGGATGGGGTCTGCTGGAATGCATTGGTACCAGCTGGGGGCTACTTTGGAGAAGCTGCACAAGGAAAGTCCAGCCGAACCAGACCTGCTCATTGTGCATTTAAGGGGAAATGACCTGGCCCCGCTGGGAAGAAAAGAGCTGCTGGAGCGCATCAGGACCGACCTAACCATGGCTGCCAGATTATTCGGCAGCACCAGTCTACTATGTTGGAAATTATTCCCATGCAAAGATGGAGGGGATCCTGGTCCAAATCCCCCAAAAGTCTCAATGTAGGGGTTGCCGAGTTCTGCAGAGCAAACGGGTGGGAAACCGTCAGGCACGGCCTGATCAACTTGAGGTGCCTGGATACTTCAGCAGCCATGGGGTGCACCTCTCAGATGCTGGAACAGAGGTCTTCTGAGCCAACCTATGGGCTTCCTTGGGGCTGGCAGGGTCCAAATGACAGCGACGGAGCACATGGGGGAGCTGTCCTATGATGTTAAGCCCACAGACAGCATGGCGGTAAAGGAAATAAAAGGAGATGAGTTTGAGGAGGGTTTGAAAGGCCACACCCAACCACAGCAGGGTGGCAGACCAGGCTACCTACCTTGGAATGCCTTACTGCAGGGTAAGGCAGTCAGAGATCGGATTACAAAGAACTCTCAGTCCAGGCCGGCATGACCGCGGAACAAACCAAGCAGGCGAAGATAGCAAGTTAAGTCTAAAAGAGGCTGTGGGACTACCCCCTGCACCAAAAGTAAACTCCAGCTCAAAGACTTCAATGACATCGCTAACTGTCAGAATGATTTATTGCATGATTTATGACATTATGACAAGCCAGCAATAAACCTCTATAGTTGATTTGTGGCGTGATTTATAATGACATGACTAGCCTTATGGCATGATTTATGCTGAGGCTTAAAATTTGATGCCAATTACAATGACAATGATTGATTTATGATAAACAAACAAATTGAATGATTTATGACCCCAAATGAAGTTTACGTGGGGTACATGTTGTGAATCCAGTTGAACAATAACGCTGCGGCCAAATGCTTCCAAATGCATACAATTGGTGTTGTGCTTTACTACAATGGGAGTGGCCGCGTGTGAGCTTTAATATTGTAATCACATGTAACAATGTACCATAAAATATCAAAGAAGATGGAAGAAACAAAGATCCACAGTCAGGAAACTAAAGAAGGACTATCCTTCTTTTGTGCAGGAGGAGCGGGATGACGTCAAAACATAGTGCCCGTCATAGCGACAGGAGGGAGGAGAAAAGGAAATGCTCAGAGACCAAGCGGAAGTCGGAGAAGGGAGAAAGAGCCAGAAAAACCCGGAAGACGCTGAGTGAGAGGAACCTTGAGGAGCGTGGCTGAAGAATCGGGAAGACAGCGGAGAAGCCTACCTGCGGGAGTATAGAACAGAAGATGCTGAGCTCGACAGGAGTCTAGCGTAGTGGAGCGAGGAGTGGTGGCAACCCACGGAGGAAGTGCATAAGCCGCCGCAATTTAGGAGAGTTGCGGCAGAGGCGGTACGTACCGCAGAGGGGGGAGTTTGAAAGTGGTGAATAAAGGGAGGTGGGGAGGGCAAATTGGTTGCTTGTTATTTTCTTTATTTCCTGCTTGGGTTTTAATTTTGTAAATACTCCTCTCAGGTGTGAAGGGGCAAAACCGGTACAAAATTAAATAGGTACAGGTTCGGCTCAGACCGGGTGCCTGGAGCCCACCTGTAAATTCAGCTTAGGCAATTCTCACACTGAATCAGCTATTTATAAGAGAAGGTATCTTTTTCCCTGTGTATCCAAATAGCGCATAACACTAAAACGCTATAGACATCCCTAAAGAATGGATTTCGCTTTAAATTTAAATCCTGGTTACCTCCTGGGTTGTTCTTCAAACACAAGCCAAGTCAAAGAGGGTTCAACTATAGGAACCCTCTAATCAGGAAGAGTACTTTATTATTATTTTTTTTTATTTTTTTTTCCTGCCTCTCTTTTGGGTCACACACATTTTTTTCTCTCACCCGGGCGTGGTGAAGTTATCTGTCCTTACTCTTGGTAGAAAGGAACAAAAATACTTACCGTCACTTTCTTCTTCTTCTTTTGCCTTCGAGCCTCCAAGGGGCCCCCTCGGGGATGAAGCAGACGATCTGGAAGAGAGAAAGAAGAAGGAAGAGGATACATGAGATTTTTGTGGAGACAGCACCCGAAAACTTGACCTGTGAATAAATATGAGTCAATATTAAGAGACACATACAGCCTCCTCGCTTCTTTTTCCGTTCCTACCTCCCACACACCCCTAACAACACACCTCATAAAGGCACTGTTTACTACTCCGTCCCGCGCAAGGCTGAGCACAGAGCAGCGCCCGTCCACTAGTGCCACTTACCATCTGGTCTGTTTGGAAAGTGGATTGTCTTAATGTAGTCTAGGATTGGAACACGGAGTCATCTGGTATCCTCAAACATCTACCTTTGGTTTACCTTTCCAGAGCTGTAAAATTGTTGAGGAGTCTTCGAACGGCATCTTTGAATGTGTGATGTTCATTGTGAAGCACAACATACTTTGCAGTCTGAGGGTGATGTAATGGAACTGGCTGAGAAGGGTATGAGACACATACGTGGCTTAGAGGACAAGGGCAATGTCAGGCCAGCTAGAAGGTTTCCCAATTAACATGGAAAATGTGGGTAGAAAGTGAAGGTCTATAAGGTGACATTGGGGTGTGGGCTGAGGGGGGCCTGTGCGGACCCTTCACTAGTGTCCAAGATGCAAATGTGGGCCATAGTTAGGGCCACTGGAATTATGCAATTTCGAGGCGACGCCTTACCCAAATAAAAAAATTGGTTTGCCACATTTGCCCCAATCCATTGTCTGCTGCATAATCCTCAGATTTTAGCAAAATGTTTCTAGCTCAAAGAGATCAAAAGTTACTAAAAGAACATGGCGGCATGTGTCGCCATGAAGTGGAAGGCCCTTTCCAAAGGTCCGCTTGATGATGCTTATTGCTGTGTATGAGTGTTAAACTGATAACAGTGATAAAACAATTTGTGGCTCCTTTTACAGTTTGTGAGATAAAACAATTTGTGGCTCATTTTAGAGTTTGTGAACCCCCAAAAAATGGCTAGTAGGCGGACTGGGATGCACATCATTTCCACTGTTGACCCAGGGCCTAGATACTGTTGTTACAGAATGTCAGAATAGAGAATAGAGAAACATAGCTTGACATAAATATTGTTTCCTACATATCAGCTATAAAATGATCGTTAGGTATAGATTTTCTACTATTAACACCAATGGGGCAATATCTTTGTAAATGATATCTAAGACTCAATCTTAAGACATTTCGAGGTCCTAAGATGTTGGTGCACCCATATATATCTAATTCAAAATATAAACAATAATAAACTGTAAAATAAAATTGTATTTTTTTAAATGAAACAAAAAACTTACTGTATGACGGAAAATAATGTTTATTTTTGTATACTTCCACTTTATTTATATTTGAAAAGTTTCCTCCTACTTTTACTAATTGAAACATTTGCAGTTTAGCACCATATGGTCCATGGTAAATCTGGCAATGGAAAATTTCTGTGGTGTCCCCTTTCCCTTGATGCCCTAAGCACGTGCTTATTTTGCTTAATGGTTAATCCAGCCCTGTCTACACTGTTATGCTGGAAGGATTCTTCATGAACAAAGGTACTTTCAGGCCCATAGTGTGGACGCAGAAAAAACTTTAGTCCGGATAGAAAACATATGTTTGCATAAAATGTAAACATTTTAATAGATTCTGAATGCTACATTGTATGTTTTATACAAACAACTTTACTCCGAGGGATAAGAGTGGATGGACAGTGTCAATAAAATGATCTGTGTGCTTCTTGTGAGACAAAACATTGTCGGTGAATGACATTTTGGATGCGTTCTGCTGAAGACGCAGAGTTTTCTTGAAGAAATCTTCATACTTTTAATAGTGATGGAAACCGTTCTATATCAATGTGTGTGGTAAGCGCGAGATAAAATGCTACGAACTGAGTAGCGCAGAGTAAATTGCCTTTCCTTGCTGTTTAATTTTAGTAATTGTCACATAATTTTGCCCTTGATTGACACTTAATTCCAGTGTGCCAGTTTATAATGTACCTTTCTATTTTTCTTCTTGTTTCTCGCATAGTCTTGGAGGTTGTTCTGTTTTCAAATACTTATGGTTTTGACAGATAAGCACTATTCAATTCAATTCCATTCAATTCAAAAATTTTATTCGAGTACCAGGTGTATCCATAAAATTGTGAAAACACACACAGTGAAATATGTATAATACATGATAATCATATAACAAACAATCAGTACACCAGACATTATAGCAGATCTATTTAGTATTCATAGAACCATGAGCTCGCACTGCTGCTCTCAGAAATGCACATAGATGAATTATCACTTCGTCATCCATAAACTGAAAAAGTACATTAAGGGCTTCTCGGTGATAACTAATATGGCACTTTTTTTTATAAGGGGAAACAGAAAGTGCCTTGAATACATGGCATAATATCCACAGAAGAATGTAAATTTCAGCTTTGTTTGACCAGGCTTCCCATCACAGGGGCACGGCAAGGAGTCAAGGTTGGTATTAAAACCCAAAGGAAAACATTACATATTTCACCGTACTGGCCCTGTAACGTAACAGTAGACACCGCTCCCATTTCCCCATTGGTCTGGTCAAATATCCCGCAATCTGGCCTGGGCCTACGAAATTCATATAGGCGGCCACACTCCTCTTCCTTCTCTCTGTGAGCGTTCTTTCGGTGTCAGCTAGATCATACAGGTCCTGACGTAAATGTTTTCTATTAACGTTAAGTTGACTCTCAGAGAGAAGCAAACTACATATCAGCTTTACCATTCGCATATAGATACCGATTGCTTTCAAAGCTATCTATCATTAGTCACGAGACCCTCGCACCGCTTTGTTCTAACAAGAATGAGACTAGGCCTTGTTCACCATTTAGTAGCGTTCCCCATAATGAAACAGCGACCAGTCTCCCCATGTCCATGTGAAGGGGATACTAAGCAGAGCACCTTGCACTTTCTACTTTTATGCAATCTGTATTTGAATTTTAAAATCGTCTATTTAAAACCGTTGTTTAAGAAATATAACGTCAAAACCACCAATGCTGCTATGAGTCTACTGTTTACGCTAAGAGAGCCCGAGATTTGTTTTTATGCTGCGACATTTATTTTAAGATCAATTCATGCTAGAAAAAGTATGGTGTTATAATGTAATTATGAACTGTGATTGAATTTTTGTTGCCTTTTTATGAAATTGGATTTTAGTATCTGTGTATGTACATTTGCTTTTATGGTTGCTACACTTTAACCGAATAAAGCTTATTGAATTGAATTGAATTGACTCTCAGAGTCTGTGAAAACCTGCTGTAGATTAACTGAGCGCAGGCTAGATTCCACACTGGCTAGCCAGGGGAACTTAGAGCCTTTGTCACAACTGAGACAGTACTTAATAATATCTCTAGTGAGGCTCGCCTCCTTATTTTTCCAAACACTCAACCAGAATAAGGGTGGCCGGTCTCTTAATATAGTCTTCTATAAATGGAATACCCATTTCTCTATGACAAATTAGTGTGAGGATGAAGTAGGAGCCATTAAAACCCTTCTGCAGAACCTATTCTCTTCGGTCTGGTCAATATTGCATTTTTGGATACCCCAAACTTCAGCCCCATACGTTGCAGTAAGTATGCATTATGTTTTATAAATTTGCAGTAGGTAAGAAAGTGCGCCCCCCTCCCCTAGGCTGAGGTAGACTAAATAGAGTGCCAATCACCTTTGTAAGTTTTATCCTACAGTGGGTAATATGTGGTGCCCAAGATCCCGTAGCAGTATGAAAAAGTGCTAATACAATTTAGGGTATTATTACCTATTAAAAGAGTGGCCAAACGATGTTTCTTAGGACCGCAGGCCATGATATAAGATCTCATAAAATTGGTTTAAAGGTCAAGTGTGGCCATAAAATCTACAAAACGATTAATTAAGAGGCGCAGGGCTCTGGTTGTACGTGCCATCGGGACGGTATTGTCCGCATACAGGAGTGAGGGTAGTGTGGAGCCTTTGATTTTTGGGACGTCTGTTGTGATATTTGTTTAAAAAGGATAAAGATTATTGAAATATAAAATCAATAAAAGTGGTGCTGAAACATATCCTTGTCTAACTCCACGATAAACACATATATCTGAGGTCACCTCACCATCTGTGGATATTCTGACCCTGGCCTTCATGTCCTCGTGCTAAAAAGCAAGGAAATGCACTAATGCTTTTTCCATCCCCTATGAAAGAAGATTTGACCACAGCTTTGTGTGATTAACGCAATCAAATGCTGAGGACAGATCCATAATACCAAATATAGGGGAGATTGTTTCGCAAAAGTGTATTTCCTGATGATGAGACACAGATTTAAGCATTGTTCAATTGTTCCCACTCGAGTCCTACGACCGTATTTGCACGGATACAGAAAAGACTTCTCTACTGCCCACTCTCTTATTCTATTATAGAGAGCCCTCCCTAGAATCTTTACCATGGTATCAATTAGAGAGATGGGTCTGTAGCAACTAGGCTGTGAGTGGTTCCCTTTTTAAAAATTGGCTCTACAATAGAGGTGGTCCAGTGGGCTGTGTAAAGGGGAATGGGTCAGGCTGTTATAAACATTCACCAATTAGGGTGCCCAGAACTCAGGACTATGCTTGAAGAGATCACTGGGGACACCATCAGGGCCAAGAGCCTTGCCATCTATGCTCTGGTTGATAGCATCTTCCAGCTCACTCAAGGATACTTGGAATTCCCCAACGGTATGCTCCGTAATAGCATAACTTGGGGCTTGAGTGGCAGCATAAAGTTTGGTAAAATGGGCTTCCCAGGTATCGCTGGCAATATGACAAGTTATCAGGGTGGCTGAATGGCTCAGGCACTTCATGTAAGATATGGCCCTCCGAAATGATTTACCATTCTTTGTTGCTGCTTCCAGCACTAGGGAATCCCATTGATGTTTTAGCATTTCCCTCTTCCTCCTGGAAGTAGCCTCTTTGTTCTCCTTATGACGGATTGCCACTTCCGAGGGATCCCTAGGTGTAGCTGTGAGCGCCGTATGCAATTGGCAATTAGCCTCTGAGCATTCATGATTAAACCCTCTAGGCTTGATGAAGGGCATACCTGCTTGGTGCAATAACTTATTTCTAATGTTCGAACAAAGCAGTGTAAATGACCGGATGACTTGATGTTCTGAATCATTATCTCCTAAACAAATCTCAACCAAGATTGAGTTCTCACTAATCATAGTATGAAAAAGTTGGGCAGGCTCAACAGCTCTCCACCTTAGATGTGAGCCATCAGTAGTTATTTGCAAGTTACTACGTCCACATTTCGCTCTAAATTTGGGCTTAGGGGCAAGGCAATTACCACTTCAATAGGATTATGATCCCCGTAAGTGGAAGAAAGTACGTTCCCTTGTAATATTAGATCTGTGAAATTGGATGAAAGAAAAAGATAATCTATGATGGAAGAGCCGCCTCTGCCCCTGTTAGTGGGTATTATATGGTCAGAATAACCAACAACATCCATTACATTAAATAAATCCTGGGAGGCCATATGACTCATCAACCCTGAACCTCTAGTATCAGTGCCAATCATAGATTTAGCTGGGATGTTTCCTACATCTAAGACGTGAGTGAGCAAAAAATTGGAATCAGTGGGACTCCTGGCATTAAAATCGCCAGCCAGTTAGACCCTGCTGACAAGCCTTTAGCTGCAAATTCGTTCTGCAAAGATAAAATAGAATCAAATAAAATCAAGAATTTGGTATTCAGAACATTGTTAAAATCATTATTATAAAAATTGATAAGAAACAAACTTATATCTCTCTTAAATTTCACAACCTGGAAATTATCATTGCTAGTTCCAATTGTCTTGGCTCTTCCTCCGGCTGAGAGATTCCCCCAAATGGCCAAATCACCGGAAGCACGCCTGGACCGCCTTGAACCCATCAATTAATAGTTCCTGCGCTATCCAGGTTACCTGAAACATAAGAACGTCATAATGCTTTATAAAGGTTAATCATTGGGTCTCATAATTTTAGACTGAAGGCCAACCACGTTCCAGTTCAGGATTCTCAAGACCAAATCTCCCAAAGGCACAATATTGCCATAGGGTGGAACAGTGTCACAATGAGGAAGTTTCGCAGGGAGGGGAAGTATAGGGACCTTGCTATCTACGGGTATGTGATCCAGTCACTCTAACCCCTCAAGGGCACTTAAAAGGAAAAACCTGTTGTTAAGTGCAAGCTGGGAGTAGTGCAATTAAGGAACCTTCATGGGGCCCCCAAGACATTAGGGGGCCGATTCCGGCCGGAAATCTCTCCGACCGAGCCGGACCCGGAGAGAATTCCGACCGAATCGGACCCTAGCAGTCCGACCGAACGAGTACAATGCGCACGCATGCCATTGGACTCGAGTCGGTCGGACTCCCATTGAAGTCAATGGGAGCCTGTCGTACAACGCGTGCGCGGGCTCCCATTGACTCCAATGGAGTGCGGGCGAACAAGGGCGCCCCCTACAGCGGGTGCGCGTCCATGCGCATCGCGGCGTACATGCACAGGTAGGGGGACCCATGGGTCCCCCTGTGTGCGACTCGCACGCCTACGCGGTACAGGGGGTCCGATGCGGACCCCCAAAGTCCGGCTCCGACAGCTTTTTCGAGCCGGACGGCGCGAGATCGGTCGGACTGCTCACGGCGCGCATCGTACTTACCCGGCCGGGAAACGTCTCCATAGCGCGGTGCGAGTCGTGTCCATGCGAGTCGGTCGGAGCGTGTTGAAGCCGCGTTCGAGTCGGTCAGAGATTTCGCGGGTGCCTGCATCGTACTCGCTCGGCCGGACCCGCGTACGATTCGGTCGGGAAACAGGGCTCCGAATCGGATCCGGTAAATCCAAATCCGATTCGGAGCACTACCGGCCGAGATCGGAATCGGCCCCTAGGTTTATAAAAATAGCCCAATGGGAGAGATCAAATTTTAGTGTCAATGTTTCCAGTAACCTCCTGAACTCCCAAAGAGGTTTCTCACAATTTTGGGTCTGCGGAAATTCACAACAATGCAGTCCCCATCTATGTCCTTCTTAAAGCGGCCAACCCCCCCCCCCCACACTGCGCACCATTAATATCTCATTGAGATTAATTCTATTAAAATGTTTGTGCTTGATAAGACAGTCAGTGCTCTTGCTACGTAGCTCTATCTATGATTCTGTTTGGGATTTCTTGAGGGGAGGAACTCCTGCTGATACCAAAACATAGGGGCAGGATGAAGGGGGCAAGTCCAGTTGGGCTTTGTTAGTGATAAAACGGGTTCCGGGTTGGGTGTGATCAGTAGTGCTGTTCCCCAGTGAGTCAGGTTTACGCATGTCCGTGTGACCCTCACGTAAAGACTTGGGTAGTACCCCGGATGGGCCTGGTCTATTAGTATTCTTTAGTTTCTCCAGGGCCCCTTCAGAGACTACGGCGCTACTGCTTGCAGTGAATTGACATGAGAAGACCACCCTGTTATTCGCCACAGGATTTATTGAGGAAGTTAATGCGGGCCGAGGATTCTCGAGAATGGTTAATTTATGAATGATGCAAGTCATGCTACTTCCAACATGACTTAATTGGGCCTTAATTGGCTTCAATTTATCCTCTAGAAGGGCACATAGTGTTTCAGACAGGGTATCATAGCCATATTAGCACAGTTTGAAGTCTCTGTTGCCTGGGTGTGAGACTGGTCAAGGCGCCATGAGGAAAGTTGGCCTTGTCATGCAGCATTGGGTCTTCTGGCCCCGTGAGTGACTTTGCAGCAACCTTTTTCTTTTTAACAGGCTCAGGTTCTGATAGAATGCTGGCGCGACTTTGGGAAACTGATAACCCTTCTGTTCCATTATTAACCATGTCCTGATGAACGGGAAAGGTCCGTAAGTGGTCAGAAGTCACTATGATACTGGGACTCGTTACAACGTTGCTTGGAGAAGGATTGCCCAAACATCTAATGACAGTCGGCGCTCTGTCAGCGTAATCTCCTTCAAAATTATCCCCATGGCCCTTTCCAACATGCTATCTATGTTTACAGTGGAACGAGGAATGTCAGTCGCACCCACTGGTGCCCCGCCGGCCTTCGGTTTGCCCATAATGGTAATGAGTGGGACTTACCAGTAAAGACAGTCAGTGAAGACTCAAGGGTGAAAGAGAGCAAGCCGGCCCAGCTTTGAACGGCCGTGTGCAGACGGGCCTGCTCTTGGCCCGGTGTTCGCCCGGGCACGTCCGACACTGCAGGACCGGGAGATATGCTTTGTAGCACTGAAGCAGGTAAATCACAGCTGGGCCCATTCAACAGGACCGCCTCCTGGGGCCCTGTGTACTCTGGGTGCTGAAGTGCGGCGAAGTCTAGAGTCCGAACAACCTGCTCTGCGGGACCAGGAGACGCGCTTTGTAGCACTGCAGCAGGTAAAACACAAGTGAGCCCACTCAACAGGACCGCCTCCTGGGGCCCTGTGCACTCTGGTCACTGAAGTGCGGCAAAAACAAGAGTCCAAACAACCTGTGCTGTGGGACCGGGAGACACGCTTTGTAGTGCTTCATGAGGCAGTTAAAACACAGGTGAGCCCACACAACAGGATCTCCTCCTAGGACTCTGTGCACTCTGGGTGCTGAAGTGCGGTGACATCAAAAGTCCAAACAACCACATAAGCACCAAGGCTGAAGTAGATCAAATGATTTTCACAGCATCAAACTATTTAAACCACTAGGACACCGATTAGAACTGAGGACCTCTGGTTCGCCATTGGACAACATGACAAGCAGTGTCATTACGTCATAGTACAAAGATGTCCCTGACAGGGAAGATACACAAAAAGAACAATGAATATAGGCCTGAAATCAGTGCTATATTAAGGCTGTCCAGCCGGACAGAGAATTTTAATAATGTTTTGAATCACAAAAAGCAAAAATAAAGTGGGACACAATCCTGCGTCCAACACAAAACATATAACATAAAACATAAATGAACAAAAATTCACAGAAAGGCTCAGGCAGGACAAAAAAATTCCTTGTAAATTATATATGAAAATACAACAAGCAAACAATAAGTAGTAACACTGTTACACATCAATAATTATTTCAATTGCGTTTACGGTGTATATAAGGTCAGACGACGTTTCGATCCTGTAAAACCAATACTGGGATCATCATCAGGACGTAAAGATTACATGCCTGAGGGAAATTATGCCTGTAAAACAATAGTAAAAGGTAGAAAAGACAAGAAGAAATAGTAAATAGATCATAGGAATGGTTGAACACAACCTCTAAAACATAGCGCCAGTGAAGGAATAGGTGGTAAAACCTTCCATCCAGACGTCGTGTGCTAGGTGTTCACAAGATACACATGCTGGGTGAAAAAACGTTAATAGCGGAGATCTCAATGTACAGTATGGAACAAGACCTTAAGTGTTACGGCGGGGATGCTATGAGTGATCACGGTGAGTGGCAAACTTGACATCAAGTGCTGTAGCGGCGTGAGTGGTAGGAGGCTAACTGTTCTTGTGAGAGAGGCGTTGCTTACCGTGCGTAATAGCATGAGGCAAGCAGTCAGGCAATGTTGTGGGGGTATTTTAGTTTTCTGGCTACGCCTTTGAACCTAATGATGGATCAGGATTCCTCGAGTACTGGACGCACAGCGGCAGTTTAATGCATCATGAACTCCTCTTCCAGCCACACAGCGGCTCTCTGAACTGCAGTCCCGATGAGATCCTGTCAGTCAGGCCCATCATGCTACTTGCATTATTGGGGGGGGTCGGCAATTCGTCTAGCGGAGGGGGCAAGTCGCGTCATGAGCATATCAACTCGCTGCACATTGGAGCCTTCCTCCTTTGAGCGCTGCCCGTCAAACAGCTTAGTGCCCCTTTGTATCTCTTTATGTGGATCACACCCTAGTGCAGTGATGTCTGTTCTAACAGTCAATCAAACACTCAATCTTTATTGTATACAAAAGTCCACACTGCACATATCAAACAAGGCCCTTAAGGTAAAGTGCAAATGTAAACTCATTATTAACACAAGTATCAATTCCAAGCAAATTTTCAGTCTAAACTCACTCTCCTGCTGCATTGAGTTTCTTTTCTACAGGTGCCATAAACTTTACCAATATTTCTTAGCTGACTATTATCTGAACAAACTACTTCGCATGCTGACGTCTCTCGCAGTGAGAGACGCGCTTTTGGATACTGCAGGACTATATCTCCCAGGTGACAGCTGGGCTTGTAGGAGGGGGCGGAGGTGGAGCGCATCTTCCAACAACGCTACGTCACATTGAGGTCTCCCGCTGTGTGGGCCGTGCTCCTGCAAAGTCAAGCCAAGGCTGGGACTGTGTGCAGCCATTCAAGACTGGACCCAGAGTCCATCTTCGCTTTCACTCTGAAAACCCAAAGAGCGAGAATGGGGAAGCATACACTCACAGCATGATCCCAACACAGCCCCGTGCAAAGGTAGCTTCCAGATCCTCATTAATGTTGTTATCCTTAGCCGTGGGCGTAATAGGCGATGAAATCAGCTCGGTGGAGAAGGAACTGGGGCTCCATGCTGCGGAGTCACATTCCGGATGGTTTGCAGGGGCTATTCCTCCAGCAATCCCTGGCGCTCCTCTTCATGAGAGGCCGCCTTCTTACAATCTGGAACAATTACTACAAACTTAAAAACCCGGTTCAAGATGTCCACCGTTGTGCCTGTTCGTCTTCTGTTTCATCCATTGTTTCTCAGCTTCCAGCTCTGAAGAAGGGAAAAAACAGAAGAACCTGTGAGTCAAGTACCGCAGGAAACTGTTCTTGTCACCAGTTCTTCGCCGTCAAATGCGCCTCTTGCTTTGGACTCTGTCATGGTTGAATCTTTATTAAATAGCAGACAATAGAGTGAACTATGGGGGACCTATCTGATAGTTTATCTATATATACTTTTAGTATTATTTATCCCAATGTGAAGGTTATCAATGAGAGATCAGTAGAAACTAGGGCAGTCATGCCACGTTTCCCTGGTTTTTAGGTCTCGCGTGGCGTGGCAGCGCATGCGCTGCTCGCCTCGCGAGATTTATTGCACGGGTACTTTGTGAAAAGGGCTTGAAGCCCCGCCCCTTATTCCCATTGGCTCGCGTCACCGTTTATGTTAAACGGTGGGCTGCCATTGGAAATAAGGTTTCTAGGGTGCCTCCTTTTCGCTTTTTTGCCCGGCCCATCCGGACTGGATCGCCTGCATTACGGCTGTCGTGACGAAGTTTCTTATCAGAAGCTTCGTCACGCTGCCTTGCACGCGCCAGTCCGGCTCTCTGATTGGGCCGGACAAAAAAGGAGGCATAGCGCCGCGTGTTTATTTTGCATCTCGCTTTCACTTTAAAGTGAAAGCGCGATGCAAAATAAACAGCGGATGCCTGGCCAGCGCTTGTTTACTCTCTTCCTCACTCCCGTGTTACGTCAGTGAGCTCTTTGGCCGGCCCCGTTTTTGTCTTCCTT
Organism: Calotriton arnoldi; assembly: GCA_963921515.1. Classification (NCBI taxonomy): domain Eukaryota; kingdom Metazoa; phylum Chordata; class Amphibia; order Caudata; family Salamandridae; genus Calotriton; species Calotriton arnoldi. Next base: position 3,053,840 of record CAWUFW010000261.1, read on the forward strand.
TAGAAGCCCGACGGGAGGTTCTCGAGAGGCAGCATCGAGCGAGAGGACAGAGGCCTCCAGGGCCCGGTAAGTGGACTCCAATGCCGCATTCCACTTTCTTACAGCACCTCTCCCCGTCTCAAAATTATCCATTTTTTTAATCCCATTTCCATCCCATTCCCTCCCGCACGTGCTCTCTGCCTTCTCATCAGTATGGTGTGTGTTTTTCTCTATCCACTGTTGCAGGTTTCGTTTATTTCTCTTTTACTTTCCGTTCCTCTTAATGTCGCACCTCATTTTCCCTCCTGTTTTTTATCTATCTCTTTAATACTTCTGTCTCATTCCACTTTTTTCCCCATCACATTTCCTTCGTTTGCCTTTTTCTCGTTTCTGTCTCTAATCCTGGTGCTTGTCGCTCCTTTTATAGTTTCGCGCTTGCCTCCCCTATCTTTCTTGTGTCCTATTCTATGCCTAATCATCTTACAACGCTCTCATTTCCCTTTCCTTTTCTTTTGTCTTGTGCTTGCTCCTTTCCATTTTCTCTTCCTAGTGCTGCTTCTTCATCTTCTCTTCCTTTAACTCCCTCTTCCCAGTGTTGTAAACTTTTGCATCACTGAGACGCTTCCAACACTTAGCCATCTTTCACTCGCGTTCACAAATGGAGTTTGTAGTACTTTTTCTGTGCGGAAATGCGGTAGTAGTGATACAGAGAAGTAGCTACTGTGTAGTGCTAGTATCTGGGTTTTTTCAGTGCGCTTGCTGATTAATGGAATGTAAAACTAAAAAAAAGACCAAGCAAAACGTGTTCGTTCTTGTTGCTGCCATTAGCTCAAGTACATATTTTTGTAAGTGATATCTCAGGCATTACTCTATTTGTATTTAAGACTACAGTTCTCGAAAAAACACATAAAATGGACTTCAATGGTTATCTTCCCTGTTTATTAAAGTGGTGAAGTTTGTTTTACTATGAAATCAGAATGGGAATAAGGAATGCCTTGTGTTTAATGCCCTCGGTAAAGAAATAAACTGTTGAGAGGCATCTGAAGTGCAGTTGAGCAGACAACTTTGGAACTCAGAGACCAGAGTATGAAGAAATGTTACTTCTCGTCACACAATCTACAAAATCTGAGATTTTGAGCATGTCACTTTATCTCCAATTGACCCTCCACCCCTAATGCCATAACTGTGAGGACTTAGATTGACGAGGATGAACGCAGCTGCAGTTATAGGAAAGATGGCAATATCTAGCCCTGTGGAAAATGCAGAACCAACTCTGTTAATCTATCTTCATTCATCCACTTCTTCATCTACAACATTTTGAAATGTTCAAGTGTTTTTGTAATTACCACAATTTATGCTATGTTATGCTGGCTTTGTACCTGTCTCTAGGCGGGGGGAGCGTTCCAAGCATCCACATACCTACATTCATCTATTTGTTTATCTTATTTTAGTGTCGTTTTTCTATAAGCACTCTTCTACCCCTTGACGGGGTCACAAAGTTCACTGCAGTAGGCCAAATAAGAGGCAGCTCTCTTGTGTATGGTTGGGAGAAGGTGTTGATTGAGAAGTGGGCTAGGCGTGTCTTGTTTTGATATCCTGTATCAGCCTGGAGATGTGCTCCACACTTGCTGCAGTGGCATGTAACTATGTCATGCACAGAAGGAGGTTTACACCTTTTTTTGTGGCTCGGCTGGTGCGGTGAATCATCCGCATTGTTTCAGTAGGTGAGTTTGAAGGAGTTGATAAAAGTCAGCATGTTGTGCAAGATAAGTGTTATAAAAAAAAAGGGGGAGTGATAGTGGAACTCTCAGAAATGTCTACCTTACTGCCGAATTTGGAGGAGTTGTGGGGTAATAAAGTGACTATTGGTGCTCTCTTGGTTTAGATAGGGTTGTATCCACTTGAAGACTGTGCCTTGAATTGTTCGTCTTATAGGCTTTACTTATAGTCCTTGCTTACGAGAAGCAAAGCTGGCAGTAAAGAGGCACAGTTACTGCCAGCCTTGCTTCTCGTAAGCAACGACTATATGTACAAAAGTGCGCGTTTACACACTGCGTGCAGGTTTTCGAAACACATAAATAAAAGGCATTGTCATTTACAATGCCAATAGCTTAAACTCTTGCAAATGCACAGCTCAACAAGCATTTGCAATGCAATAGGTCTCGCATTTGCAATAGTTTAAGCTATTGGCATTGTAAATGACAATGCCTTTTATTTATGTGTTTTGAAAACCTGCACGCAGTGTGTAAACGCACACTTTGTACATATAGTCGTTGCTTACGAGAAGCAAGGCTGCCAGTAACGGCGCCTCTTTTACTGCCAGCTTTGCTTCTCGTAAGCAAGGACTATAAGTACAAAGTGCATGTTTACACACCACTTGCAAGTTTTCAAAACACATAAATTAAAGGCATTGTAATTTACAATGTCAATAGCTCAAACTCTCCCAAATGCGAGACCTATTGCATTGCAAATGCTTGTTTCTTGGAGTTCTGGGACTTGTAATTTTGTTTATTCCGTTATAAAAACAGGACTACAAGTCCCAGAACTCAAAGAAAAAAACCTGAACTGGAGAATCACATTAAGCATGGACCTGGGAAACTTGGCAGGAATGCTGGGATGGAGTCTGTTGTTTCTAGATTAACAGAAGGTGACCAAGTTGGTAGTGCTATCCCAGGACGGGAGTCCAGATGTATCGAGGGAGATGACATCATTTCAAGATGGACTGAGTATACGTGATACGCAGAGCACAAGTCTTAAAAGAAGAAGTGGGGGGACTAGCCTAGTTAGGCAGAATGCAAATGACATAACGGCGTGCGACATCACAGCACGTGACATTACAGTAATTGACATCACAGGAAGTGGCATCACGAGCCATGACTTTACAGCAAGTGGCATCACAAGAAGTGGCATCAGATCTTAAGCCCTCACATATATGTTTAGCAGGTCTATCATGAGTACATTTGAGCACATTACGAGTAAACATGCAAACCGTCATGATTTAGGCAGAAGACTCACACTTTTGTAAGCTACACATAAAACAATGTTGCCTTTTGTCAGCGTAAAGCTTCCTTTACCCAAGGATTGAACAAACTACTCCACCGCCAGCCTACTCAACCAGGCATAATATTCCATATGCAGCACATTTCCATGTAGATGTGATAGCTTTAGCTGCCTGCACTCTCCAGAGTTGAAACCACCCTCCTATGCGAAGTATTCTTACGCAGACTTACCCACTTGCACTCATTTTAGGAGATTGGGCTCATTTTTCACTAACAGACCCTGACCCAAAGCACGATAGAAAGAGAGATAAGAAAACAATGATGAAGGCAGAAAAGGGGATGGAAGAACCTGCAAGAGCAAGCAATTGTAGGGTAGTGAAAGAAAACAGTTATGGCAACCTTGGCATTCAGAAAAACACACAAAGTACTAATGGCTAGGAGTGAAAAAGATAAAGGTCGTGTGAGAAAAAGATGAAGGAGAAATCCTTTCAGGACGAGAACCCTCACTCACTGTAAGGTGACATGCTTCATCATATGGGTTCCGCCTCACACTGAGGTGTGAGCTACAAGTCCCCAAGGGGAGGAGCTGAGGTGTTTTCTCAAGATGAGCGGTGAAAGAAGGTGAATGAGGGGCAGAGTGCAAAAAGATGTGACCAATGTCCTCATGGGAACAGTCCAGCCCGAAATCGGTTACCCCGAAACTGTTCCCAAAATGCTTGTTTCCGGTTCAGGGAAGACCCGGCTTGGCAATTTGGGCTGGACTGTTCCCATGAGGCACACGGTCAAGATTGATTTGCATATAGCTGGGTGTGAACTGAGGTGGCGAATTGAGCTAAAGAACGATGATGGATTTAACCCAGATCTGTGACTGGCGGTGAGTGTCTGAAAAGTTTCAGCACTCCGTCCATCATCTCCTTGTGTTTGCTTTGTTTGCCCTAAGTTGGCAGGGTTTGCTCAGATGTGTTTCCCTTGCTCACTTTGCCACTGGATTCAAGCTAGCCTGGCTGATGAGGGGTGTTACCCCGAAACCGGTCCCAGGATGCTTGTTTCCAGTCCAGGGAAGACCTGGCTTGGCAGTTCGGGCTGGACTGTTCCCATGTGGAGCAGGTTCAAGACTGATTTGCATATGGCTGGATCCAAACTGGGATGGCGTGGTGAGCAAAAAAATGATGGATTAAACCCAGATCTGTGACTGGGGGTGAATGTTTGATTTGTTCAGCATTCCGTCCATCATATGTTCTCTTTTGCTTTTATCGCCCTAAATGGGAAGGGTATGCCCAGACGTGGGTCCCGTGCTTACTGTGCCACTGGATTCACGCTAGCCTGGCTGATGAGGGGTGATGCCCCGAAACCGGTCCTAGGATGCTTGTTTCCGGTCCAGGGAGGAGCTGACTTGGCATTTTGGGCTGGACTGTTCCCATGGATCTCTTGAAAAAATGAGAGGGACCCTTTGTGTACCAAAGGACTAGGGTTCAATCTAGAAAAATAACAATATATCCTTTGGTTGGCAAATACTGAGAGAACTCTTACTCATTCACTCACCTAAATCACACACATTCAATCATGGGGGATACAGTACCAATTGAAAAAAGAGTGTGCCAGTACACAAGAAAAATATTAGAAATGTTATGTATCAATTTATTAAAAGCATATAAAACAATTGTAGCAAATTAAAACAGTTAATCATACATAGTATATTTATATTCAAAATAAAAAAAATCACACTGTAAATAAACAAATGAACAGACTCGATAACAAAGACAATTAGACGAGAGTATTAAAAAGACACTACACTTTGTCATAAAGGGACCATATCCGTATGAGGTAACGTTGGGGCTGGACCCTGATGTACAAAAGACAATCAATATCTAGTGTGGCAGCCCACTGTGCGGATTATAGTTCTATTTCGTCGACGCGTTTCGATGGTATTATCTTGATTTAAACCATCTTTATCAAGACTAAAGATATTACTCTCTGATGATATCTTAAAAAGTAGCTTGACCAAAGTGCAGAAGTCACTTCTATCCTGAAGCTCCTTGTCGGGGAATATAAAATGCTTCTCCCAACACCAGAAAATATTTAAAAAAAAACTTGTATAAGTATCAATACAAAATGCAGATTTGAACAACAGCTAGCCTCACTGTCTTTCTTTCGTCGTGGAATCTCCAGCACCATTTGGGGATAACCTCCAATGTTGGTATAATGCTGCCTATTTAGGCCTGAATGATATATCACAGGATTCCTATATGCCCTTCATTTGATAGGGTCTTAAATCCTTTTAGTATGGCAGCACCACTCTGCATCCGTCTGCTGTTGTTTCTCAATAAAACAGGGTCAAGACTGATTTGCATATGGCTGGATCCATACTGGGGTGGCGTGGTGAGCAAAGAAACAATGGATTAAACCCAGATTTGTGACTGGGGGTCAATGTTGGATTTGTTCAGCATTCTGTCCATCATATGTTCGTAGTGTTTTCTAATGTGCCAACCTACAATAGGTTTGAGCCCGTAAGTACTTGGGACAGCAATAATTGACAATTTTCCTCAAAGGGATGTGGTGCATTGTCCCTACCCCAGTCCTGCTGGCCACACACAGAATGGGTTTATGGCCCAGAATTGTGTTCACATCCTGAGTTGGAATGGAGCTGGTTTGAGAAAAAAGATATCAGACAAGATTTGGCTAGAGTTTCTCATCCTTGGGGGGATATTTGTCTTCAAAAGACTTGGGATGTTTCCAATTCTTTTATGTTGGATGTGTTTAGTTCATTTTATGCTCCAGCTGTCCCCTTTCCTTCTGGTTGAGCTAAGGAGTCCTAATGACCCTCAGGTCTTTTTTCATAGTGGGACTTGGTGAGGCATTAACCCTGCTTTTTAAAAATGTGCAGGCGGTGGAATTATGGCCTCGTAACGCTACTTGTTGTTGATATTAAATATTTATAATGCTATTCGCTCAGCTAGTAATATGGAACTTAATTTTTCTACGTTCCTTTCTGAGGGAAAACAGAGACAAAAGTTCTTCTCCTGTTTCTTATCTCCTTTTGAGAGATTTTAACATACATTTATGTAGGGGTATCTCTCAAGGGCCACCTGGTCCAGTTATTTGCTCAATAGATGATAGTCTGCATAAGAAGCATACAAGTCCAGGGACATTTTAGATACTGTAATTCATGACTTTAACATTATACTTCCTTTTGAAAAGATCTGTTTCCATATGGAGAACCCTACCCACCAAACTTTACAGGACAAGGATGTAGCTCAGTAAAAGATTTTATCTTGTTCACTCTATTCAGATATCTATCTTTTAGGGATCACAGTCTTGTTTTGTGCACTTTGGACTGGCCTAAGAATCATTTTGAACCCCCCTCAACAGGGGAGGGACCTCCATAAGACTATGCAGCAGTCAGCAGTTGAAATGGGCAGAGGCAGAAAGGGGTGATTTAAGCGCATAACTTTTTCTGCTAGGGCAGAATTCAAGATCTGTCTTAATGAGGATTCTTCGGATTCAAATACACTTAACTCTTTTGCTACAAACTCTACAGAGATTGACGATCTCTTGACTGCACCGGGTATTTTTGTGAATGCCCGGCTTTATGTCATTTGATAGTAAGTGCTCTAGAGCACATCAGGAGCTAATAAAAGCACTCAAGTCCTCTCCTAGAGATAGAGACATGGTCTCCCTCTGCTGGCATAACTATAAGGCAGAGATTAAAAATTGGCAGAATACGCTTAAAGACAAAGTCCGGCATCAGCTTATTCAGGCTAGCTGTTTATCCAATAGCGCTGCATTTTGGAAAATCAATAGCCGGCCACTTTTTTCCCACTTTGAAGAAGGTTTATTGTCTAGTCATATTTCCTCTGATGCTTTGGCCAAGCATTTTTGCTCTCTGTACAATGGTCCAGTGAATGATTATTTTTCTGGCCCCTTGACACATTTGGTGGGAGTTCTGAATATCTTGTTTTCACTCGAAGTGCATCAGGCAATTTCTCAGCTGTATAATAGTAAAGCCCCAAGTCTGATGGGATTCTGGCAGACCTATTTGTTTCTGAACCCCGGGTGTGGGCACCCCTTTTGACCCAACTCAATACAGCTTCAGTAAAAGGTGGTCACCCACCTCCTGGTCTAAATCGATTATAATGCTGGTATTTAAAAAAAGGCAATAAGTATAACCCCTGTTGCTATAGACCGATTTTCTTAATTGAATCTGTTGTAAAAAGTATAGGGCGAATACTTCTCGAATGCTTCTGAATAGACTCACGATCTGTGCTAATGAAAATCATGTTCTCAAACTGCTCTCCTGGAGAGTTTGCCAAGGTCCAGCAAACTGCTTGTGTGCCTCGGTCAAAGTGAAGCAGTCTACGGTTGGCATATGTGGAGTCAAAGCGCCACTCCAGCCAGTGCAAGATTTCCGAAGAAGACGAAGGCCCTATGGAGAAGCCTATTCACAGTCGGCCAGGAACTTGCTGGTAAGGCCGAAAGAAGAGGTACTGTGCCACAACGTAACACAGAGCCATTATACGTACAGAGCAATAATGCTAAAGGCAGCGACAACAAGGTACAGAGAAGCACTGAAGGCAGCCCCAGCCAGGTGAAAAAGAGTGCCAGAAGCAGAAGCATTCAGACGCAAAGAAATGCAAAAGGCAGTAAGGACTAGGCACAATGCAGAAGGTTGAGAACAGTGACGACCATATGCAAGAGACAAAACCATCACTCACTGCCAAAGATGAAAAAGAGGCCATACTACATCAGATCGGCCGTGACTTCACAAATGTAAGCACGTGGCCAGTGCTTACAGGAGGTGCATGTCCAAGTGGGCAGCAGACATCGCTGGAGCGGGCCCCGCTATCAACATTAGTAAGGTACACCACTGGTTACAATGCAACCGCCTTCCTGAAACCACTGCTTCCATTCGATACCATCAAAAAGCAAAATATTGGGGTCAGATGGAATGCGTGGATCAAAACGTTCGATGATTTCATCGACGTGCTAGAAGAAGCAGATGACAAAAAGATCTTCAAATACCTAAAGAATCTTGCAGGTGACGGAGTAAAAGAAGTGCTAAAGAAAATACCACAAGCTGATGAAATATCTTACTGTCAAATTAAGGAAGCATTAGAAACAATTTAATCCAATGTCGACTATGAGAGGTACATTTTCAACCAGGCAAGATAGCAAGCTGGTGAAACGATGGATTAGCTTGTCGAAAGACTTGATATCCTCATCAAGCATTGCAAGTTCAGGGAATTCAATGCTGAAGAAGCCATACGTCTCAGAGTCATCGATGGTTTCCTGTCTTACTCGTTCAGACAATGTATGCTAAGAGAGACACTTATTCTAAAGAAGGTACTCATGGCTGCAAGAGCAGAGGAACTTGCAGATCATCAAGCTGCTGATATGGAAGCCAGAATAGCCCAGATCGATTCAGCATTGAACACAAAACGTAAGCAGCGACATCAGGCCAAGGGCCATAAAGTGATGTCTCATAGAAAAAAGAAATTGTGTTTCCGATGTGGATTCTCCTTTCCACATGAAGGTAAATCTCCTCCCAGTTGACAAGTATCCAAAGGCTGCGGGAAAGAAAACCATTTCATAACGGTTTGCATAGCCAAACAGAAACCAATTGTGTCACGTCAAGTAGAGAAAATGGGTGCCAGAAAATTCCAGAAGCACTCTAGCCACGCCCACCAGGCCAAACTGCGACATCAATTGGGGCAAGTGGAAACTACACTAAGTCCATTGTTATCAAAGACGTCTTCTAAAGGCTCTTCAAAGTCATTGTCAAGCGACAGTGAAGAAGATGGCCATGCAGTGATGAAGTCCACCACTAAACAATGTGCACATGTGGGTTTGACTGCATGCAGAGAAGAGCCCAAGTCCAAGAGAGATCACCACATGAAACAACCAAATTCATTTGGACAGTGCCCTAAGATCAAACTAAGAGTTGATGGTTGCTCCATACCTTTCATCATCAACAGCGGTACATCGATAAACATCATGCTGGCAGGTAAATACAACAAACTGTCTCCGGTGCCCCATCTCACATTGTCTAAGACAAAGGTATACATGCGGGCTGCCTCCATGCCATTGCAAAGTCAAGGATCATTTGTAGCAACCATGCGGCACAAGAAGATGAAAGTACAACCGCCTATTCATGTTCTTCAAGGTACTTCGTCAATGCATGTTTACTCAGTTTTAATACGGCTGCTGACATGGGGCTGGTCTCTATCAATTATAACTTGAATGTGCATGCTGAAATAGTGAGTCAGTTCCCATCGTTGTTTCATGTACTAGGAAATCTTAAAACAATTAAAGTGCAACTTCTCACTAATGAAGACATTTGTCCTGTTGCTCAACAACATCATGAAATTGCTTTCCATCTACAGGAAGCTGCTGAGAAGGAACTCAAAACGCGGTTGAAGCATGGTATCATTTAACACTCTACTGGTCCAACGCCATGGGTTACGCCCATAGTGCTAGTGGCAAAAATGGACAGTGGAGGTGCTGTGTGCATTTGTGTTGATATGCGCCAAGCTAACAGGATAATCGAGAAAAGATGACATCCAGATCCCCACATTGCAGACATTATTACAAAGCTGAATGGCGCCAAAGTCTTTTCTCGCCTTGATCTGAACAAGGGGTTTCATCAACTCGAACTAGAAGAAAACTTCAGGTACCTTACTACCTTTTTAACCCATGTTGGTTTGTTTAGATATAAGACTCTAAGTTTTGGGATGTCATCAGCTGCAGAACCTTTTCAGGATGTCATTCACTGCATAATACAGCATGTCACACATGCTTTTAATTACAGTGATGATATACTGGTATTTGGGACCACTCGAAAGGAACATGACAAAGCCCTTACAGAAGTATGCCATTTATTTGCTGACGCAGGTCTCACTTTGAACACAGAAAAGTGTGAGTTTCACAAAACAAAACTCCAATTGTTCAGGCATATTTTCTCTGAAAAGGGGATGACACCAGATCCGGCTAAAGTGTAAGCCTTGTCATCCACTTGTCCCCTACAGGATGTGACTATGCTTCAATCTTTCCTCAGCATGTTCAGTTACTGTTCCAGGTACTTTCGCGACATTGCCACAGTCGTGCCCCATTGATAGATTTAACAAAACGTAACGCTCTGTTCAAGTGGTCACATGAATGTGATCAAAGCTTTATGAAAATCAAACATGCAATTGAGAACGCAGGTGAAATGGTCTTCTTCGATCCAAAACTACATACTGAGATTGTGGTAGATGCAAGCCCGGTGGGGTTGGGTGCAATTCTTGCCCAGCATAATGGACATGACAATGCTCAGAGACACATTATGTCTTACCCGAGAAGGAGTTTGTCACAGACTGAACGTTCTTATTCCCAACCTGAGAAAGAAAGCCTAGCTGTAGTGTGGACTTGTGAACACTTCCATGTGTTGCTATACGGAAAGCAATTCAACCTTGTCACTGATCACCAGGCATTGCTCACCATTTTCGGAAATCTGAAAGCCAAGATGCCCACTCGCATTGAGAGGTGGGCGTTGTGACTGCAAGAGGATGATTACATTATTGTGCAGAGGCCAGGGAAAGATCAAAATCCCATGGACTAATTTTCACGAGTACCATTGCAGTGTCGCAGTACAACGTCTAAAGCGGCTGAGGCATATATTAACTTTATAGTCAAGTCAAGCACTCCTGCAGCTATATCTGTGGAACAAATTCTTGCTCCTACGAACACAGAGATATGCTTGGCCTCAAGGACATTATTGCACAGCAATCCTGGAGGGAACATACTTGACCTCTTACGGATGGTTTTGAATATCAATAGTTAAAAAGTGTGAGAGAGGAACTTTCTGTTACTAAAGAAGGTATTATATTACGAGGTTCAAGAACTGCTTATCCCAAAAGTCGGAGACAACAAGTCATTGAAATAGCGTATGAGGGTCATCGTGGCATTATCTCTGAGACCAAGTGTGGTTTCCTCGCCTTGATAAGAGTTGAAAGAGACTTAAAAGCCTGTCATTTGTGTAACGACTTTTCACCCAAAATAACACGGCATCCACAAGTTATGTATGATCTTCCGAAAGCAAGTGTGGGCGAGGATTGCAGTTTATTTCTTTGGACCCCTCAACAATGGACATCATCTCAAAGAAGTCATTGCGGAGTACTCATGATTCCCCTTGTGGACGACCTATCATCAACCACACATGACATTAAATTGGGACATTAAATGACATTTTTGCAACATAGGGTGTTCCCTCCATTCTTAAGTCTGAAAATGGCCCACCTTTCAATAGCAAGGAGTTTAAAGACTCTCACCAATATGAATGTTAAACATCAGAAAAGTACACCTCTCTGGCCACAGGTAAATGGTGTTGTCGAACAATTCATGGGCACCCTAAAGAGAGTAGTTCAGCACACTGTGCTAGAAGGAAGTGACCCCAAGTCAGCTTTATGTTCAGCCCTTCCTTCTTACAGGTCAACTCCCCATTCCACAACAGGTAAATGCCCCGCCACCTTGATGTTTGGGAAAGCTATGGGAACAAAATTGCCACAATGGACCACTAATAGGTTGACAGATTTTGATGAGATCCGTACAACGGATTCCTTTCACAAGTCTAGAATGAAGACCTATGCTGACAAATGCCAATGTGCTCGGGACACGGTTTTCAAGGAAGGAGACCGGGTCCTGGTCAACCAAAAACGGAAATGCAAGTCTGACGCTCCGTTTGATGCTGACCCACAGAGGGTTGTAATGAGCAAAGGACATATGATGATGACCGGTCTACGTCCCATAAAGTCCATCACGAGAGACTCTTCACATTTCAGGCACCTTCCTTGAAGTTTGTCGGCTCCAGACGTTAGAAGTGAGACGTCCACTTGAGAGTCCGAAGAGCCCAACTCATACACCTGCCTCTGCATTACCTGTAACCGAGGTAGGCCTCTCTCCTGCACCTCATCAACCTTACACGACGAGATCTGGAAAATTGGTTTGAGCTCGTTGATGACTCATTGAGGAACTATAATGTATATATGTTATATTTATACTTTTTATTTAACAAAGGTGGAGATGTAGTGTCTTATGAATATGAATAGCAGGACCCTTCTGATCCCTGATGGACTCCGTAGGAGAATGATGTAGTCGGTTCGGTGTGTCTAGGTGTGGTGAATAATTTTTTTTTGATGCAATGCATGCAGTTAATGGTTGCACTCTGAAGAATAAAGACGTGCACTATCGAGCTTCTTGTGTGATGTGGTCATTTGCATGTTCCCTGGCTGGGGAGGATGCTACACTTAGTTTGGGGACAACTGACCAATGTCTTAATTTTGTCTTTTGATAAATAAGCATGTTGTTGTGTAAGGCAGGTTCGGATCATATAGCTTTGATTGTGTGAACCGGGACAAACTTTGGACCCTTCCTTTCTCCCTGGGAGTCAAGCAAGATATAGTTTTATTCTTGCGAGACCTGCATCAAGTTTGTCGGCAGAGGTAAGATGCAATAATCATGACTTTGTACTGAATCTTTTACCATTAAGAGGTGTCAGGCAGGGGTGTATCCTAGCTCCATTTTTATTCACCTGTTATATAAGCAAGTTAGAATCAGTCTTGCTAAAGGGTAGCATTGATTTCCCTTGAGTGGGGGTCACTATATTCCTGCATGGTTATAGGTTGGTGACACAGTTTTGTTGTCTAGAATTACTTTGGGACTCCAATGGCAGCTCGAAAGCTTTGTCGAGTTTACATATTCTTTGGAGTTGATGACCAAGTACTCTAAATCTTATGTGATGGTGGCAATTTAGAGTGCTAGGTAAAACTCTTTGTAAGGTGGAACCTTTAACTTATCTTGGAGTTTTATTTGATTCTTTGGGCACATAGGCCTCTTTGCTCGCTGCTAATAATTCTTTCTCGAGGTTTATTAAGGGGGGGGTTTGGTTTTCGCCATTAAATTAGGGAAGAAACCTGTTAAGGCTATGCTACAGATTTACCAGGCCAAGCATGTGTCTGCTTTAGTTTATGGAAGTGACATCTAGGGTTATAAGGACCTTTATCCCTTTCAAGTTGTAGAAAATTGTTTCACAAGATGCCTGTTGAGATTGGCAAATTCCATCTCCGCCTACATCACACATCAGGTGTTAGGGTTACTATACCTCTCTGATGTCTCGACTTTGGGCCCTTCGATCAGATAGATCACGATATGGACTAACACAGAACCTGACCTTAACAGGGCAATCATTCTGGACGGTCTAAATTTGGGCAGGGCTATGAACATTCCTTGGCTTTAAATTTTGAAGACCCCGTTTGCTGCCTTAGCGCGCACGGGGTATATTTAGTTGCCCTTGTACCCTAATAAAGAAAGATATTGAATAGACGAGAAATGCATTTTTCTCCCTCAGGGACATGGAATAAGAAGGTAGAGAACTGCAAAAAACTTTGTTCTTGATAAAAACTGTAGCCTCTATCGAACCTTATCTTACTTTTGTTACAGTTAGTGATCATCTCTATTTGTTAATAAGTTTTCAGTCAAGATTTTTACACTGTCTTTTGGTGGTACCCAACGGATGGAACTCCGTCAGAACCTTCGCCGCTGTGGCTGCGACTCTATGTGTCCTCAGGCTACCCTTCAATTTTTTTATGTTATATAGGTTGTCACGATGCTGGTAGGGAATGGTGGGTGGGAGCTTGGGGGGGGTTAGAAAAAAAATTCAAATAAAACCGCTCCTCTCCGACGCAGGAACCAAGAAGCACACTGGCTCCCAGACTGCCCTAGCCAATCACGACACTGCGTTACTGCTGAGTTGTGATTGGTCTGAGCGCCGTGGTTTGGCGCTGCTCAAAGAGGGACTGGGAGGCTGTGCATGTTCTTCAACCAGGCTGTGCAATACAGTCGGGTGGAGAACATTCTAAGTGTGAATGACGGTTTGGCCGGCCCAAGACGGCCAGCCAAACCTTCATATGCACTTAAGATGCAGCAACCACTCCACCTCCCTCTGGGTCACGGGAGCCCAGCCCCGCCCTAACCTAACCTGGCTGCAACTGCAAGCTCAATACTAAAAATAAAATGATAATAACGTTTTGCTATTATCATTTTATTTTTCCATTGCACTGCTCTTAAAGCAGTGGGGCGACACTCCTCTGCCTTAGCGGAGGAGCCGCCTCTGATTAAGCCTCTCCTTACATTGGGTTTATAAGTTTCTCTATTGTATGTTTTTTGAAAGAGGTAGTCAAGATAAGGTAAAGGATGGAGGTTTTGTGAACAATTTTAAGATGTGTTCGACTTCTTTTTTGTTTAGTGATTTTTCTCCAATTATTTAGTATTGTTTTAAATTGTTATTATGAGCTGCTTTTGAAGGATTCTTTTGAATCTGAAATAAAAGAATAGGATGCATATCATCTCAATTTAAAGATGGGATAAGAGTCTGCAGCTGACAAGTGCAGATCTTCATCTAATTAAATAAGGCCAGAGATGTGGAATTTAATAAAATATCTACTTGTCGATGGGGCAGGTTGCTTCAGAAATCTACTTGTCCTGTAACAAAATCCACTTGTCCCTTTGGTGTCATGTAGTGCGGCGACAAATTATGGCAGCAATCTCATTATATAAAAGCTCTGATATAGCCTCTCTAATTATGCCAGGGCTCATGCCATAGTAGTGTTTGAATACTTGCAATCCCCTTATGTTGCAACATTTCCGCAGATCTACATACTGGGGCTGAAGGTAGTGGTAAGCAATAGTTCCAGGGTTAGAATGCCCATTTGAGTCTGTGCAAACCTACAAACTTGCATGTTTTAAAGGTTTTCAACAACAATTCTCTAATCTTTTCCCATACTGAGAAATGTTGGAAATTTACTCCTGACAATGGCAGATGTAAATCTTCTTCCAGAGTTGGGAAAAAAGTGGTTGGTGGGAAAGTGAACTTGCAAAACTCAGATTTTCGCATGAGCAAATCTACACATGCATATTTGCTCATGCTAAAATGCAGATCACAAATATTTTCTAGGAGTACTATTTCTTGTCCTACTTCTGTAAATTCTTGGGAATTCTCGAAAGCCGTATAGCTGCACTTAATGCAAGGACATATACCCTGGGTGCACTTTTGGGACTTTCTTTAATAATTGGGTCCCTAATTTGGTCTGGCGTTGACCATGACCTTTTGTGTTTATTAAAATTCTCTCTCTCTCTGTATCGGCTGGCATCACAGTGAGTGACAGCTTTCTGCTCTTTCACAAGGAGCATATCGGCACACAAAGTAGTTTTGTTCAGTGCCAGTAACTAGTGTTTGCTTTTTGAGACCAAAAACAATTTTTGCTTTTGCCAATGTTTGTTATAATGGTGAGGGCCCAGCAACTCCCACAACAATGAGGTTTTACAAAAACCATGCTAAAACAAGTCACACATTGACAAAACTAAAAAGCTGACCACCAATTTTAGACTTACTGGCTTTGCCAATGCTTGTTTATTTGTGTTTCCTATAATCCTATTGAAACTGGTTACACTGATTTTCCATTATGAATATTTTTGGGAAATACTAGCATGCATCAACACATGTTACCAAATGATGCTGCAAAGAAATGGTACCTGAAATTTTACAGTAGTTTAGCTAAATGTTTTTTTCCTGCTTTCATTTTTTTATGAACATTTTATTTTGAAAGCAAAGAATCATCAATCTTGCTTTCAAACTTCTGCAAATATTTGCATCAAATCAGAGAGCATTGGCATTATACATAGCCTCATAATGCTAAACTTTGAAAACGTGTACACATTTTTATACTGGAACCACTGTCAGTAGTGCGGTCGGAGCTTACAACATTTACTTAGAGTGCTCACCCTAATAATAAAGGCTTTCAGTTAATGAACCATAAATACAAGTTTGTACAGCATTGACATATGGACAAAAATATTATCTTAACTGCAGACAGTGCCCTTCCCTGAACCATAATGTGGTACTGCAAACTGGCAGCCAAAGGGTTTGTGCTGCAGGGGGTTGGGCCTACTTGTCCCAAGGACAAAATACACATGAAAACTCATTGCCCTTGACCCCAAGAATATGTCCTGGGCTTCGGGCTATAGGAATTCCACATCCCTGAAGGCACAAGTCAGCTTTTGTATTCTCTGCAAGGGCAGGACAAGTGCATAATATGCTCAGGCCATTTCATTCTTATATTTGTTCAACCTGCTTTTGTTATTATCGAATGGCTCTATCCAACGTGACTTTGAGTCACCAGTTGGATACCTCCCGAATCTGTAAAGCATCAGTTTTTATTTAGGGTGATTTGAAGTTTGTTCACAGAAATCAGAAATACGGCTGCCAGTGGATAGTTTCATAAGTATTAATGAGTGCCCAGGCATTGGACCATTTGCAAAAATCCATTTTGTCTTGGTCATTAGAAGCAATTTTTGAAGATTTATTCAGTTTTCTCTTGAACACACTGAAGCTTACAGATAGAGTCCAAAGTGCTTTCAGTTGTAAACTTTGCAGTGCTGTTTCGAAGTATTTTACCAAGGATTTTTCCTTCTTGAATTAATTTCTATCCAGATTAGGTGGTTTAATGTTTGCGGAGGAACAGACCTCAGATTATGACACAATTTAAAAAAATCTTCTTCTGCTGTAGGTTGTTTCACAAGCCCAAATTCTAATCTAAATCGTGCTTGTGAGGCATTCTTGGGCAAGTGGAATAATTGCCAATACATACTGCTGGTGATTAAATCAAGCAAGTTTGCTTCCTTTCCCGATAGAGCTTCACATCTGTATGTTATAGCTGACAAATATTTGGTATTTATGACCTTCAGAATAGGTCCCAATGACAGGCCACACAAGTTCTTTAAGAGGGATATGTATGCAAACCCTAGGGCTCGTGCTTTAGAACTTATAAGTTACTGATGTGTGGAAAACTACCGCAATTATCAAATATTATGGCAAGATATTTGTAGTTCACTTCTATATCGATCTTTTTCTTATTCAGGTACAAAGAGCCAGGTCTATTTTAGGTCTGGGCGGAATTTGCGGAATTTCACTCCACCAAAAAGCTCAGCGAGATTCTGTGGATTTCCGCCAATGGGAGGAAAAATGCTCTTTCTGCCATTTGTGCTGTGTTTTTTCACGTTGGTAGCGCATTCCGCGCTGAAAATCAACACGAATGGCACCACGCAGTTCGCAGGGGCACAGCCATTTTGTTTTACCTTCATCTGCTTCTCCTTCTGGCCTGCTCATACCTTTCTAATCCTACCCAATCCTCCCCATCTGATCACCCCAATCTCAATGCCACCTGTTATTTACTTATTTTTATCACTGTCTGTCTTTTCGTGTGTGTGTGTATTTACGCTTCTGTCTGGATTTTTCGTGACTTTCTTTGTACTTTGTTTTTTGTTTTTATTCCCCTGACCTGTTCTGTCCTCCTTCTGCTCCTTTTTATTCTCCCATTCCACTCGGACTCCCTCCTCCTCTGTAGCAGAAGCAAGCAGCAGCTGCACCAGTGCCACCTGCATCCCCTGTGGGCTCAGAGGATGAGAAGGGGTTCAGCCCCACCCCATTTTCAGTGAGGTTGAAGGGGCTGTGCTAATATTTTGGGTCCAGCGCCACCTCCCCGGCATGGTGGCCCCAGGCCTTGCGAAGGTTATGCCCTGCGGGAGCATCGGCTGCTCTGGGGAGAGTGCAGCGGTGAATGGACCACAGTGCACAGAGCAGCAGCTGATTCACCGCTGGGCCGACATTCTGAACCAGGAGCAGAACATGCTCGACCTGCTAGGTGTCGAGATTGCGGGGCTCGGTGAGTAATAGTTGTTTGTTTTCTAAAAATTCTAATATTTTCTTTTTGAATAGCTGCTCCCACAGGTAAGTTAGTTTATGTGATGATTGACAAATATAGATGTATATGTTTTTTTAACTATAAAAATATATTTCACACCAGTTAATAAGTGTGCGTATTAATTTTTCACAATATGAGTAAATATATAGTGAATTTGATAATTTATTACAAATGTAAACAAAGTGTGTGCCACTTGTGCTTATTTATGTATGTATATCTATCCATTTATCTATAATATACTTTTATATTTATATATGTATACATATTTAGAATAGATATATCTTTGCAAAAATTATTGTGAGTACTTGTGCCCTCTGGTGCAAAGTAATGGCATTTTATTTATGAGGCAAGTTAAAGTTATTGTGTGCCACTCAAAAAAACATAAATGCACTTTTAGCATCAGAGTGTGCTTGCAGTTGTGTGCACTGTCTTTCTTCTGAAAGAAGTGGGCATGCAATGTGGTAATACTCCAGGGTTTGTCATCTATACACTTTGCTGAGCGCATCGGGCACATAGTTATTAAAATGTATTTCATATAACCAAGGGAAGCAAACTTGATGTGCTGCATCAAAGGGAGAGAACAGGAATGCAACATATATTTATGTATTAATTTATCAAGTTATGTGGCATTCCTGCTCTCCAACTACGTTGGTGTAACCAAGTGCTGCCTACCATGCCAATGCAAGCACCCTTACCACATGGTGCAAGGGTGCCACATGCATTCCACAGCACCCTGGTTTATTTGTGCAGGAAGGGGACATCTTCCTGCACAAACAATACTTATAGGCAAGGCCAACACAAACCCTTGATAAATATGGGCTGGGAGTAGTGGCGCATCGTGTCAGCCTGACAGGGAGGGCGTTGCACCGTGGGAGTGGACGTCAAATGAATAATACTGTCTGGATTCTGCTCCAGCAGGGCTTGCCAGGTGCTCCGTGCTCGCTTGGGCTGATTTAAGAAGTGATGCTGACGCTTCCTGTCCTGTCACTATTAAGATAGTAGTATATCAAGGTGTTAGCATTCTTCTCGGTGCCTATATATAGCTCATACAGTCCCAATATTATTGCTGTGTTGTAAGCATTGCAAAGGGGACTTGGCCCATCAAAGGGGTGGAGAAGCAAAGATCGCTCGTTACAATGCATTAATAGTTGAAAAGGTAATTTTAGGTTTAGGAAACTAGGAATAGGCTATCTGATTTAGAAAGTACAATGCTGTGCCAGTCATTATTTTTCTTAGAGTATCACTAATATTTTTTTTAATATTTTTTATTTCTTACATCAGCACCCAAGGGCAAAAGGACATCATCAGAGGGCGAAGGAGCTGCCACCACGAGCGCCGCAGCAGATAGTTCTGCTGGCCCCAGTAAGTCCCGTTTATTTTTTTAACACAAACTTTATTAAGTTTTTTCCAGATTTACATACAATCTTCTATAATCACATTAAGACCTAATAGTATCATTGTGGCACACCGTTGTGCGCACTTCTAGTACATACATGGTCAAGTTGCCAGTACAACATTACATTGTGTGGAGCTCTTTAACAGCAACACATTACTGTGTATACATTTTCTGACATTAGGTCTTCCTGTCTGTATCTTGACTCGCATTTTGAGATACCAAATACATCTAAAACAACTACCCTGGATCCCCCCCTCCACCCCCCACCCGCAGTTATCTAACCGGGAACACCATCGATATCCGCCTAACAGTCAGAGTAAAACAGTGACATTTCGCAAAGAGACCTGCACGAGACCCAGGACATGCATCACAATACATCACAAACCAGACGTGCTCAGGTATATCTTATGATCAGCCTCTACCTCCCCCACACTGTTCTCCGGCCACAGCCGTGATCATGCCATTTCTACTTGCGTAGATTCTTCCCAGCCTTTAAACGCCTCACGCAGCACATCCCAAGCCATCGCTATGGGTATTTTTCTCAGTCCCCTCTGCTCTTCCCTGCGTATCGCAGCACTTTCAGCGAGACTCCACTTGATCACTTCCTCCCTCCAGGATTCTAGGTTGGGCGGCCTAACCGCCTTCCACCGACTAGTAAGTAAGTCCCGTTTATTATTATTATTTCTTTGTTTTACCTTTCACCACTAGTAAAATATTTTGCCTTGTGTTTTATTTTTTATACTATCTACTTTTTGTTTTCAACTCCCCTATCTAATGTTTGTTATCCCTGCATTATCCTGTTTTTCTATATTTCGAGTTTCTGCAGCTGACTTTCTCCTGTGTAGCTTTCTTGTGCTCTCCTTTTTAGTAAGCTTTCCCTCACCCATCTATTATGTCTTGTGGTTCTATAAGACTAAGAGAACAGATTTTTGGTACCGTGAAGAAGATTGCAGGCTCAAGTAAACTTTTATTCAGCAACATGTTGGTTGAGAAGGCTTTCTTCATCAAACAGTCAAAAACGGATAGAGTGGCCTTAGACCCCCAATGTTGTTTTATTTATACAGTATACCAGTAGTTTCCATGACAGTGCAGCATGACAGGAAAGGAATGAGATTGCAATACCAACCAATTCCATATGTTGTTCATTGACCATTCCCTTCCACCCCTTCATTGCGCTTCACACTCATCTTTTGTAGCCTTGTCCCTTCATTATTAGAAAAAAGTTTTTGGTTGGCTTGACTACCTGGCTTTTGACTACATGACTTAACTACGTGTTGTCAACTTGACCTGATTTGAGTACATGTTGTCAACCAATACCACTCCCAAAGTGACAGTTTCAGTAGAAAATACTGCTAACTGAACTGTAGTGAGGTATTGCTGTTGTACTTTGTGCAAAATAATTACTTAGGTGGCAAATATGGTATCTAAAATGGGTAATTTATGTTTAGGTCGAGCCTGGGCAGCACATGCGCTGCTCTGCGAGGCATCCTGTATTCAAGTAGAGACTTGAAGTTCCGCTGATTCTCCGCCCATATTTGTCATTGGCTTGTCTCATTGTCCATTGTAAACTGTGGCTGTTCATTGGTCAATAGGCTTAGTAGTCCTTCTTTATTACCGCCTTGTCTCATTTTGTAACCTCCCATGGCGATACCTCCTGTTACGTGTGTTGATACTCAGTAGGCTTTAATTACAGCCTCCGAGCACTATTTTCTCAAATAGCTTTGTCCTGCCTGCTGTTGCAGGCAGGACACGTTCTCTCCTAATGCTTTTTAAAAGATTTTATAGCACGAACGCATTTCTAATGCAATAGGTCTTGCATTTGAGAGAGTTTAAGCTATGGACATTGTAAATGACAATGCCTTGTATTTATCTGTTTTAAAAACACATAAATAAATGGCATTTTCATTTCCAATGCCAATAGCTCAAACTCTCGTAAATGCGAGACCTATTGCTTTGCAAATGCTTGTTTTTTCTAGACACACAGAGCATGCAGTGCTGCTGCCAGTGGCAGCAACCAGGCAGGGAGTGGGACGGAGGACGTCCAGGCAGTCAGAGTGGGAGCATTCCCAGTGGTGGCAAGGGCAAGTGGTAAATCACCTTGCTTGCTTATTGACAATACTGTAGTTGCTAAGCAAGGCAAATATCCCACCCATCACTTGAATGCTCTCACCTGTTTCCGCAGGAGCGATATGCAAGTTTCAGAAGAAAAGGTCCTTACCCACCAAGCATGCCCAACAGAGACTGGTGTAATTAGGGGAAGAGGGGAAACAAGGGAAAAGAAATTAAAAAATGTCCACTGTGTACCCAGTGAAGAAGGTAAGGTTCAATGCATTCATGTGTTCCCTGTGTGTAAAGAGTAGAAAAGGATGGTTAGTGTATGTGCTATCTTTATAATAGTAATTTATAATTCTATTTAAGTGTATATGTTTTGTAAAGGCCTTCGCTACCTGCTTAACTCCCCTCTTCCACTTATAAATCAATCACAGTATATACAGGAACATTTGTGCAATCTATAAGAGAGAGAACAGAGACATAATTTGTAATCGCAGCACGGTAGAGCAACCATGCGAATTTAAATGGATGGGACAATGAAACTCCCACCTACATTAGGAGGTATCAGTGAGGTAAGTTTAGCCCAAAAACTCATGTATTCTTAAGAGTACTGGTGAGGAGGTATTAACAACAGGTAATGTTCCCTTGAAAATAATAAAAAGAAAAAATATGCAGGCTATATGTCATGCCTCCTTAACTTCAGGAGACACTAATGAGCTGTTTCTATTTTACAGCTTACTCAGCATGCACAGACAGAAAATGAGATCTCCAAAGCCATGAGGAAAACCATTAGATAAGTAATTCATACATATGTGTTCTGCTAGCACAGAGCGCTTTTACCCCATTTCAGAAGCTATTGGATACTTTAGAGGTTTTCTTCTTTCTTTCTTTGTCTTGAAGGGGAATCCAGTGATTGGTACCGAAGCACCGATGAGAAGGATGCAAGTAGGAGCCAGGGTGAGCTACTGCACCACAACCTGACAAAGAACGCCAACCGCAGCGTGACCACGACGACCCGGAAGGAACAAGGTGAGTGAACTGGACGCAGAAGAGCAGCACGCAATCACTAGAACATGAAGCGCTCTTCCGCCATCCCAGGACTGCTTTATGCGCACACCGCTCCACCACTGCTGCAGCATGCAGCAGAGGGAGAGCACTCTTGGCATCACTTCCCTGCCCACGACATTTCACCACCTGACTGCAGCATGGTTCAATTTGGTGCTGCAGTGTAGGCTGTGAACTTAGCATCTGCTTCAGTTAACAGTGCAGCATTACAAAGTTTGCAATGCATTACAAACTGAAAACAACCGGTGTTTCCCAGTGCCCACTCAGTTACCTACTAATAGTAATTCACTTCATCATTCTTTCCTTCTGTCCCAACCTACCAAAAAATTGTGAATTCCATCTTGGCATGTGCCACATTTTTCTGCCCAAGTGACTTATATTTCATGGCTTCCATGATGGATTTACGCCTGTTCCAGTTTTTTCCTTTCGTCATTCGTCAACCAGAATGACTAAGCAAAAGCGTAGCACATGATCAGTGACACCCCACTATTCTATAGCTAAATCTTTACCTATCTTAATTACTCTAACTTATCTTTCAGTAGAATAAGTTTCTCTACTGCCAAGCACCCCACCAGCACCCCCCACAGGAGCTGGAGGAAAGTAACAGATGACCTCTGAACACTCGCTCTCAACTCCTTGCCGCCTGACCCCTCCTCCAACCCAGAGGAAGCCATCAAAAACTTTAAAACATAGTTCACAACCCGCTCAGACAAAGTTGCACCCCTCAAACCCCCCAAACCCAACAGACCTCACACCAACTGGTTCTCAGATAAACTCAAAGCCTGCAAACGACTGGTAAGGATCTGGTGCACCAGCAAAGCACCTCCAACAGAGAACAATTCAAACAAACACTAAACAACTACCGCACACAACTGAAGAAGGCCGAGAAGGACGCCCTCCACACCCGCCTGGAAGCTAGCTCCATCTGCAGCAAGGAGCTCTTCTGCATCATCAAGGAGTTCTCCAACCCCACAGCAACTGAGAATGCCGTCACAGAATTTTCCCCATGGCAAAATCGCAACCATATATGAACACTTTGACCCTCAACCTCCCCTAGCCATTCTCAAACGACTCCCCACCAACAACGACCACAACCTAACCACCATCACCTTCACACCCCAGTCTACGGCCACCATCATGGGTTCCATACACTCAGGAGCCCCCAAAGATCCCTGCCCCCATCAAATGCTCAACAAGGGAGTCCACCCCATCAGCAAGGATCTCATGACCATCACCTCCATCAATGCCGCCAACTACCCAGCCACCTTGAAGCACGCAGAGGTTAATCCGCTCTTTAAAAAAAAAAGACTCTGCAGACCTGGCAGAACTCAAACACTACCGGAGACAATATCCCTACTCCCCTTCCCTGCCAAAGTCTTAGAAAAAGCAATAAACTTCCAACTAACCAACCACCTGGAAACCAACAAACTCCTGGACCCCTCGCAGTCCGGCTTCTGCGCAAACCACAGCACAGAGACGGCCCTGATCACTGCCACTGATGATATCAGAGCTTTCATGGACAGGGAAGAAACCGCAGCCCTGATCCTGCTCGACCTATCCGCAGCTTTCAACACTGTGTCCCACTACTCCCTCCTACTTGGTCTCCACCAGATGGGAATCCAAGGGAATGCCCTCAAGTCGATCGCTTCCTTCCTTAAAGGAAGAACCCAAAGCATCTGCCTCCCCCCTTTTTCCTCAGGCCAAAAAGACAACATCAGTGGAGTCCCCCAAGGGTCATCTCTAAGCCTAACGCTCTTCAACACTTACATGGCCCCTCTGGCCACCCTGGTCAAAGCGCACAAGATGAACATCATTTCCTATGCCGACGACACACAGCTTACCCTGTCACTGTCCACAGACCCCACCACCACCAAAGCGAACTTCCACAAATGTATGACCGACATCACCAGCTGGATGCAGAACAAGTGCCTCAACATCAACACTGACAAAACGGAGGTCCTCATCTTCGGGAGTACCACCTACCCCAGGAATGACACATGGTGGCCAACCAAACTTGGCCCCCTCCCACACCCACACAACATGCAAGAAACCGAGGCATCATCCTCAACAGCAGTTCTCAATGAGAAAGCAGATAAATGCCATCTCTTCTGCAAGCTTTACATCCTCCGCATGGTGAAGAACATCTTCAAGCGGCTTCCTACTGACACAACACAAATAGTCACCCAGGCACTCATCACCAGCCGTTTGGACTACGGCAACACCCTCTACGTAGGGATCACCACACAACTTCTGAACAGACTCCAGATCATACACAGCGCAGCTGCAAGACTCATCCTCGACCTCCCGAGATGAGCACACATGACCCCCCCCATGGAAAAGCACTACACTGGCTCCCTGTAAACAAAAGGTGTCAGTTCTAACTTCTCACCCACGCCTACAAAGCTCTCCACAACTCTGGCCCCACCTACCTCAACCACAGGGTTAATTTCCACCAACCACCAGACAACTACGCTCCACCTGGCCCTCCACCTGGCCCACCCCCCCGTATCGAAAAAAACAGGAGCAGCGGACACACCTTCTCCCACGTGGCTGCAAAAACTGGAACAAACTCCCTCTGCAACTCAGATCAACACCCTCCCTCTAAGAGTTCAGAAAGAAACTTAAAACCTGGCTGTTCAACAGATAGCCCCAACGTGTGTGACGGAGTATTCAATCTGCCTCTTCTAAGTTAGGAGTCTGGGAAGAAATGAAGAGGAAGTTGGAAAAGAGCAGGGCCATTGGAATTAATTATATTAAATTAATAAATTATCCATTACAACTGCCCCAAAAACATGCTGCAGAGCAGCAGACCCGCTAGCATGGTTCCATTAATGTTGCACATATACTATCAAGTATGCTATTAATTGTGCAGCATATACGCCTTACTTATTGATGAGAGGTAATTAAGCACAGTGTCTGTTTAGTTTCACTACGAAATTCTTTAAATGAAAATCCCTTTTTGATTATGGTGGTAATCTGACAAAATTTCTTGCAGTCAGTGCTATTGTTATGTGATGCATGTGTGGGGAAAACCCGGCCCTGTGACTAATCGCATCAAAAATTTCATTGGCCCTAGGGGACCAGCAATAGTCTGCTACTGTGCACAATAAACTAGTGTTTGTACTGAGCATTACAATTTGTGTTTTTCATTTATTTTTCTTTCTTGATATAGCCACTACTGCTGTTGGAGGTCACCCATCCTGGCAGGAGATAACCACCCTTCCACTGCTGTCCAGCAAAACACCCCCCCATACTCATCATTGACATTGACAGACTGCCTCCTCCACTGTGTCCTACATGATATTGCACTGCTTAGTTGTGACCAGCAGAAACTGGCCCAGGAAGTAGCCCGCCTACACGCCTATATGGATGCCTTCCGAGCCTGTTTTTAAATTAACTTTTTTTGTGGGAGGGACTGTGTTGTGGGTGGAGAGGGTGGGAATTGGGAAGTAATGTTGTGGAAATGGTCGGACATGAACGGACATTTGGGGGTATTTGCTTTGTGGAGAGGATAGGTTTCTTTTTTTTCTCTTTTTTTTTTATTTGGAGAGAATTTACAGAATAAAGAGATATAGATTCATAAACAATTTGCACACATAGGGCCATATGTAGGTAGCTAAATACCGGTCGGTAACGGCCGAAATTCGGTAAATCTCCCGTTACCGACCGGTATTTAGGCAATTGAGATGTAGGAGGCTAAAAAGAAGGATTCGGTAATTATGAATCGGTAAATACCGATTCATCATTACCGAATTCAAAATTACCGATTCGGACTTACCGATTCCTTATTTACCGAATCGGTAAATAAGAAACGGTAAAAACGAAAAAAGAGATGTAGGTAAATTCGGTAATACCGAATTACATGAAATTCGGTATTTAAGAGTCAGTAATTAACACTGACTGAAAGCAGGTGGTAATCCTCTACAGCGTATATAAGCAATCCCAAAATGCAACAGTGTGATCACTATGGCGGCTTTCTATGTGATTGCAAGGCGGCTACGTCTACAGGCAGCAGGAGTGAGGATCTGGAGGCGGGAGGAGCGCATTTACAGACAGCGCATCACACTCTTCCAACAGACTGAGGCTGAGATCCATGAAAGGTACAGGCTACACCCCCACACCATCCTGGACTTGATAAGGGACTTGCACCCACTCCTGGAGCACCCAACACCAAGGGCGCACGCCTTATCACCACATGTGCAGGTGCTCTGTAGCCTACATCTACTCGCATCTGGCAGTTACCAGGGGGTGATAGCTGCGGTAGGCGGGGTGTCTCAGAGTTGCCTGTCCCGTTTCTTCAGAAAGTTCCTGGATGCCATGATGCAGAGAATGCATCACTACATTAGCTTCCCAAACACACAGGCGGAACTGCTGAAAACCAAGACAGACTTTTACCAGATGGCACAGTTCCCGCATGTCATAGGCTGTATTGATGGCACACACATTCCAATCTGCCCACCAGCAGCCACTGAGTACATCTACAGGAACAGAAAGTCCACCCACTCCATAAATGTGCAGGTAATCTGCGATGCTGCCAACATAATCACTGACATCGTGGCCAAATTTCCTGGGAGCACCCACGACTCATACATCTTCCAGAACAGTGGGATCTATACACGCCTGGCTGCGGGAGACTTTGGAGAAGGATACCTGCTAGGTAAATCACTGTGACACTCACTCATACTGACTGCAGATGAATGTGTATTGGTGTATGTGACTAATGGCACTCTCTTCCTCACCTAGGCGATAGTGCATATGCTGTGCGGTCATTTATCCTCACTCCCTACCTAAACCCATCAACCCTGAGTGAGAGACGATACAATGTGGCACACAAATCAACACGCAACGTTGTGGAGCGCACGTTTGGACTATTGAAAAGCAGGTTCCGCTGCCTCCACAAAAGCGGAGCGCACGTCAGTACACACCCATCATCTGCTGCAAAATCATTGCAACTTGTGCAATGCTGCACAACCTTGCCACAAAGAAAGGTACAGAAGTGGAATTAACTGATTTTGAGGACAATGATGATGAATTAGCACAGCCAGAGCCCAACGCAGCAGGAGTGCCACCAGCAACAGATGGGAGACAGAGACGGGCAGAGATCACATGCAACTATTTTTAAGTAAGTAAGGAGACACAGCCAGTTGTTGAATGTAATGACGTAGTTTTAATTTCTGGGCACTACGCCACAACACAAACGGCCAAACTTGGCATTCCAATTAGTGACATCCATAGTAGGAAGTCATGGGTTACTTCACCCAATACTGTCCTGAAAGTGTGGGCTGCATCAGCGTCTGCGTACGCACAACAGTACTGGATGCCATTAACTGACTGTCCTCACTGGCTGTGGAACCAGTGGCAGCCCCATGCCGTCTGCTGCTCCTCCGGGTGTCTGTTACAGGGGGTAATGCTGCTCCGACTGGTCGTGTCCTCGCTGTCCCCAACTTCCACAGCACCAGTAGTGGCAGACTGACTTGTAAGCAGCACTTCAAGAGCAGTGGTCACCTTTACCAGCCCCTAGAGACATCAGTGCTGCAGTGCGCCAGCCCTCCTGCATGGCCACGGAGCGCCTGCAGAGCAGAGAAGTGGCAGTTGCTAGGCGGTTCACTGCCCTCGTATGGTGCTCCGTTTTCTGCCTCTCCCTGCGCCGTGTCACTCTGTCCTCATCCATTTTGCTGCACAGCAGCATCACAGACTGGGACATGTCCCGCATGCCCGCAGCCATCTCCTTCATGCCCTCAGCCATTAAGCTTATGCCCTTGTCAATGTTGGTCATGTTGTCATTGAGGCGCCTCATTTGTCGCTGGACTGACTGAATTGCCTTGCCTTGTAGGCGCTGCACCTTCACCATGGTTGCCTCCAGCCCTCCGAGAAGACACCATGGCTCTCACCCTGTGGAGGTGGACTGCTCGCACGAGCCCTGCGGCGGCGTCCTGGCACCTGTGTGTGCTCCCTCAGAAGTGGACGGCAAACCAGCATTGCTACCATCCAGTGGCACAGTAGATGTTTCCCCCCTCGAGTCTTCTGAGGAGGACTCAAACTCCAGCAGTCTGGCAACAGCACGCCTCCTAGGTCTAAGCACTGCAGGTGGTGTTGATGCTGGCGAGGCTAGCTGTGGTGGCGAGGCTGGCTGTGGTGGTGAGGCTGGCTGTGGTGGTGAGGCTGGCTGTGGGGTGAGGCTGGCTGTGGTGGTGTTGTGTGCCCTGCACTCGTACTGGCCTTCTCTGTGATGTCCTTCCGGGGTGCCCTCTCTCCCTTGTCCTGAGCAGTCCTGCGCGATGTCTCGCCTGTGGACAGAAATTGTACATCAGCTCAGTGTACCTGCAGCCCTGCATTGCAAGAATAAATATACATTTCTGCCACACTATCTCATTGTCTTCTGCCTGCTTATCGCTAATGTGTGTCACATGCCTTGTTGTTCAGTGCGATTCCTGTCATGATAGGGGTTTCACTGACTACATCTCCCATAATGCATTGCTGGTTTGAACAAAAATCTGTACTGGAGTGGGATTCACATAACCCAATTGGGGATTTTGGATAGGGGAAGGGGGGCACATTGCTGTGCATGCTTCTTACCTTGTTTGGAAGCAGCCCTGGCAAAGCTGTCTGCATCCCCGATCCCACAGACACTTTCTGGCTCTATCGTGGACTCCACAGGCAGCTCAAGTTCAGTCAGGGCAGGTGCCCTGTTCCTTCCTCCTCCTGTCAGCCTGGCTTGTTTATTAAGATCAGCCATCTTCCTCTTGGTGATGATCCTGATGTCATACCACCGCTTCTTGAGCACATCAATGTCCCGGGGGGTCACTCCAATGGCATTCACCTGGGACTGGATTTCAAGCCAGATGTTCCTTTTTACTGACTCTGCAACTTGCAGGGACTGCTTTCCAAACAGCTTTGTGTGCTAGCTTCACTACCTCCTCCACAAGGACCTGCAGTTCCCTCTGACTGAATTTCAGTTTCCTCTTCCTTTCCCCTCCTTCTCTTTCTGTGTCCTGGCTGTCCATTGTGCAAGATTTGCAGACGAGAGTTCAGGCAGTGGCTCTGTTGCTCTCCTCTGCACTCCCAGCCTCTCCAGAAGGTTCTGCTTGTGTGCACCTGCCTGGGTGTGGCCACTTCCTGGTTGGGAGGGGTGGTGGTTGCACAGGATTGGCTGATTCCTCAATTGCTGTTTTTTGAATTACCGATCGGTTTTCCGATTCGGTATTTACCCGATCGAGTATTTACCGATTCGGTAAATGCCGAATCGGAAAAACCGATCGAGTATTGTAGATTCGGTAAATATTTACCGATTTTTACCGATTCGGTATTATTTACCGAATTATTACGTACATCGGGAATACCGATTGCTAAATACCGATTCGGTAAAATTCGGTAATTAGGAATCGGTATTTCCAGATTACCTACATATGGCCCATAATCACAGTTGGCATCAGATTGGGCAAGAACTTATTACTCAAAAATGTATATATATTTACATTGCAAAGACGGAAACAGATGAGAAAGAAAGGAACAGGAAAAAGACCACACGCAAGAAACGAGAGAAAAAAAAAATCAATTCTTTCCCGTCTTGAGATCCAGGAACTGCAATTCGGCCTTGTCGCCTTACACACCACATTTGTCTATAATCCATTTTTCATAGAGACCCAGATTTCTCTACCTCGCCTGGTCGCACCTCGTGCCTTTACATTTGTAGTAAGGATTTCTCAAGATGATATATGGCCAGCAGGCGACTGATCCAAGCTTGAAAGCGAGGAGGATCCGGATCTTTCCAGTGGGTGGCAATGAGAAGTCAGTATTACAGCAACAGCGATAAAAACAAATTTACTCTTACTGATGATCACATTGTACCTTCTCATCGCATCCTAGCAGCATTAAAGTTGGAGTTATTTTGATAGTATTCTCTATAGCTGCTGTCAGAAATGTTTCTATTTGTTTTATTAATGAGTCTAATTTCTCACAGCTATAATACATGTGGATTATATCCGCTGGCCCTTGATCACATCTGGGACATTTGTCATCCCCTCTTTTTCCCCATCGATGTAGTTTTTCGGGAGTAAAATAGAGGTCATATATCGTATAATAGTGTTGGGCTTTTAAATTTGCTGCAAGAAATGTCTCTTTAGCTAAAGCAAGAGACCGATACATATCAATACTCGTGATCTCCAATTTTGTAGCCCATTTAGTTTCTACTACCTCAAGGTCATCCGGGGATATATCTATTAAAATTTTATATGTATATTTGATTTTTGTCTGAGAGTGACAAATAGTTTCTATTAAGGGGATCCTATGCAGGAGAGTCCCTTCTCCTTCATTTTGTTTAAAAAACTAGTAAACTGTCTATATTTAAAATGCGTTCCAACAGCTATATCATATCTTTGCTGTAGCTCCAAAAACGACAATCATTGTTCCTATTGAGTAAAGGTCCCCCACCCTCAGAATTCCCTTTTCCTCCCATTGCCTGGCCAGTTTATCATACATTGATTTAGAAAAAAGGGAAGATCGCCACAGTGGCGTATATCTATTATAAATGGGTATTTTCGCGAGGACCAACCATCCTTTTCCAAATTTTCCAAATTGCTATCATTACCTTAAATTTAGTTTTTTTATAATAACTGGGCTCTATTTGTCGAAGAAGCACTCCTTGTGCATTTATTCCGATGGCTAGCTCATATATCGAGGGGAAATCCCCACCTATGTTATGTTGTCTATTTCCCATGCCTGGTGAGATCACAAAAGCCATTTGCTGTAGGAAACATGCATAGTAGTAATATCTGAGATTGGGAGCGGACCATCCTCCTCGATCTTGCGGCAATACTAAAAATTTAAGAGAGCGCCGAATTTTGGAGTACTTCCAGACAAAATTACTGAAAATACTATCTATTTTTTTCAAAAAGTGATCTTCAATTTCTACAGGGATAGACCTGAACATATATAAAAATTTTGGGAGCATGACCATTTTCAGGATGTTGCATCGTCCTATAAGTGATAACTGGAGTCTATGTAAACGGCGTAGGTCAACACTAATCTTGTTAATTATAGGTACCATATTTATTTTCCAGATGGCCTCTATATTGCTAGTAATCTTTATACCTAGATAGATTACCTCCGTTAGCCTATGAGGGTCCCTACATGGTGTTTTGGAGTTGCATAGAATCTGAGTTTTTCCTGCATTTAGTAGATACCCTGATTTACGACCATATTCCTCGGCTAATTTCTGGATTTGTGAAATTGCTTTTTCTGGAGTCGACTGTTACTATTGCCAAATCATCGGCATAGGCCATTATTTTTGTCTCATGCCCATTGCAATTAACTGGAGCGATAATCTTATCTTGAAGGATTTGCTTCGATAAAAATGTCAATATACAGAGCGAATAATATTGGAGAGCAGGGACACCCCTGTCTCGTCCCCCTTGCAATATCAATAGAGATTGATTCCTGACCCATTATGTTTAATCTAGCATATGGTCTATAATACATTGCTTGTATAGCAGTCAAGATACCTGGCCCAAATCCTCTTTGTACCATAGTTGTCCAGAGATACTGCCATGCCACGCGATCAAACGCCTTCTCGGCATCCAGGAGGATCATAGCCATTTTCTCACCAGCTGTCTCCGTAATATCAAATAAGGCTATAGCACGCCTGATGTGGTCTGTTGTACCTCTCGTTGGTATAAAGCACGTGCTGCCATGGTGAGACTAGATGGGCTATGAGTCCTCCCTAACCTGAGTGGCTAAAATTTTAGAATATAGCTTTGTATCAACATTCATAAGAGATATTGGTCTATACGATGCAGGATTATCTGCGGGTTTCCCCTTTTTAAAAAGACCACAATATCAGCTCTTTGCCAAGACTCAGGGGGAATCCCACTATACTGTATTCCTAAAAACAAATCTAAAAGTATAGGGGCTATTTCCTCTTGAATTGCTTTGTACAGCTCGAGTGGGATTCTTTCCGGGCCCGCCGCTTTCCCTGAGGCCATAGTTTGCAGGGCAAGCAGAACCTCTTCCTTAGTTATTTCTCTATCCAACTCTTGTTGCATTTCTTCGCTAAGCCTACGCTGATTACCGAAGATGACCTCAGTGTCATTAATGGGCATAGGATCGATGTTGTCTTGTTGATATAAGTCCTGATAGAATTTCTCAAAGGTCTTAATGATGTCCTTCATTTCTGTATATAGCACTCCATCTTGACCCTTGATTTCCGTTATGTTATTTCTAGCTGCTTTTTGTTTGGTCCGTAAGGCAAGAACCTTACCGACAGTCTCACCATATTCATATCCCTCAGACTTACGTGCTTGATATACAGCTGCCCCCTTCTTGGTATAATAATTATTTAGTTCAGCTTTTATAATCGCTATCTTTTGTCGTAATATTAATTCTTCACTTTCTTGGTTTTGTCTAATTACTTTTGTATATTTTTTCGAGTTCTCCCCAATTCAGATATCCGTGTATTAATTTCCCTCTTCTCTTGTTTTATAGCTTTCCCCACGAAGCTGCTTTAAAACTATCCCAGACTACATTACGTGAAGAGCTGTATCGATTGATCTCATAGTATTCTATAGCCCATTTTTTAATGTATTTGAGATAAACATCGTTATATAATAATGATCTATCAAACGTCCACTTCACCTGTAGATGATCTACATTCTGAAGTGTAAGGTCCATAACTAGGGGATTATGATCTGATAATAGTTTGGGTAATTTCTTTATGCCTGCGTTGAGATCAAAGAGGATGATGCCAAAAATAATCGAGCCTAAAAAATTTTTATGGGGGTTTGAAAAATATGTATAACCAGGATCAAAGGGATGCTTCGTCCCCCAGACATCTCTCAGGTCATAACTCCTTTGTAAAGCCGAGAGGGCTTGATGAACATGGGGTTTTCTCCCTTGGTATTTCTGGGTTCTACCGCATCCCTTCCCATAATGAATATTCAGATCCCCACAAAATATAAACGGGCCCGACCATGATGCTACCTCGATTTCTAGATCATTAAAAATCTGTGGATCATCTTCATTTGATCCATATATTGTACAAACAGTCAGTCCCATGGGGAGTTGTGCAATGGCCCATCTCCCCCATTTATCTTCCAGAACGCGGGTAGCTGGTCCAAAACAGTTTCTAACATGAATCGTAACTCCTCTAATAGTTGAGGTTTGTGTAGAACAGGCTACGAGATTATACCCCCTTATAGCTAACATATCTCGTTTCCCCCAGGGAATATGTGTTTCTTGCTGACATATCAGCTTTAAAATCTCTTAATATTTCAGCCACTCTGATGCGCTTAGTCTTATCATTGAGACCCGCTACATTAGCCAAGCAAATAGTAATCTTACCCATTTGAACTATTTTGTTTCCTTTGCCTTAATCGCTCTTGCCTACTGATACCTGTTATCTCATTTTTTTCCAAATTGTGTCCTCGCCCCAAACGTTTTTTCCCCCCTTTTTGTTGCCCCTCCACCCTACGTTCTTCCCACCGCCCCCCCTTCCCCCACCCACCCTACCATCGTGCTCTTAAACCTCCCTAGTGCCCCTCCCCCACCCCATCCCATATAGAAAGGCATTCAGACTATTGGTCTGTTATGATGGTTGTTGCCCCCTGACTCGTATATCTTACTATCTGACAGTTAGGACATATAAGAAAAATGAAACGTATATTATAAACACAGCAATATAGCATTATTGCAAAAAAATACATAAATGATAAGGACGATGGGAGAGCATAATGCTCGATGTCAAAATTCATCAGTCTATGATTTCAAGTCCCAATTCTCCAAGTATTCTTTCACTTTAACTTCTGAGGTGAAAAAACTGACATGATCTCCTTTTATCCCTTTTAGACGGGCTGGATGTAGCACTGGCTTTATCATCTGCCGGAGACGCCATCGTCTTTCTACCGTGAAATGGCAGAAGTCCGGCTGAACAAAGAAGGAATAGTCCCCCCCACTGCGCTTCGTTGTTGGTTTTGCTTTATCGTATATCGCCTGCCGCAGTAGAAAGTTATCAAAATAAACAAGTATGGCACGAGGTTTCGTGTCAGGCTTCACAGGCAGATTGAGATTAAAGGGTACTCGATGGGCTCTTTGTACCTCTGTTGCCCAATCCCAGCCCTCCAGATCCGGAAATGCCTTAGATAGCATATCGACCACATAGATCCGAGTGTCTGCCCCTTCCCTTCCCTCTGGTATGCCTAGGACTCGTAGGTTATTTCGACGTTGCCGGTTTTCAAAGTCTTCAAGCTTCCATTGTATATCAATTAATTGAGTATTGTGTGCAGTAGTGCTTGTGCGTGTAGTAGACTGCATCACTTTCCAGAGCTTTCCGTGCGTGCCTCAAGGGTTGTGAGGCGTTCATTAATGGCAACACAGGACTTGCAACTTTTCTAACTGCCCCTTGAATCTTTCGCATTGTTGTCTGTGCGCGCTTGCTATCATGACGTGTTTCTTCACGATGGGAAGGTATACATTGGATAACCGTATCTAAACTTGGAGGTGTTGGGGAGGGTATATTCTCACCTTTAGCTGATGATATTGTACTGGTGCTAAGTAGATCTGCCCCCGAATAGTCCCATCTTAGACTCTTTTTTTGTGGACTAGGATGGCTTACTCTCCTTGCTGCTTTGCGCATTGTGGCTATCGTATCTCTTTTGCTTTTGCCAGAGTCTGAGTTTTCTTCACTAGAATCCCCAAATGACTCAGAACCTGAGCCAGATACTGACCAGATCCCATCAGAGAGTGAGAAGCAGTCCTGTTCGCTATGATTTGAGGACGTAACATGATTGGTAGCCATAGCCATAGCACCTCCTGGGGTGGAATTAGACATAATGGCCTCCGGTATAGTGTCTCTTTCTTGAGCCCCTGACCCCAGTATAGTACCTCCATCCTTAAGAGCTCCTGTCTCTGGTTGCAGGCAGGGGGTGAAAGGTGGGAGAGGAGGCTGAGTATACTGGCTAGATTTGGATGTTTCTGTGCCTATATTCC
Source organism: Calotriton arnoldi (assembly GCA_963921515.1). Classification (NCBI taxonomy): domain Eukaryota; kingdom Metazoa; phylum Chordata; class Amphibia; order Caudata; family Salamandridae; genus Calotriton; species Calotriton arnoldi. The sequence continues at coordinate 3,089,098 of CAWUFW010000261.1, forward strand.
CAGTCGGTGTTTCATCTGATACTAGGACTGTGTCATCCGCCTCCCGATTCACATCTTCCTTATCCAAATTGTTCCCCCCCTGGTGCTGCTCACCTGTTTGGTTTTCTTGCCGTTGTGGATGTTTTGTCGCTGGCGTTGCTCGTAACATGACCAATACAGTGGGTTCGACTGCCGGCTGCGCTCCACTCCGGTTTTTCTTTTCTTCCAACTTAAGTGAAACACTCTCGCTGTATTGGAATTTTGTTTTTCCCAACTCCTACTCCTACTTTCGGATGGGAATCCATGGATGCACCCGCTTTAGGAGATGAGCCAGCGCCCATTCCCGAGCGTGTTTTCCCTTTACCCCGTAGTGACGGGGATCTTTGGAGCCATAATTGAAGAGCACACCCGGCAAGGATCCGGACACCGTAGGCAGTGTTCCCTCTCCGCTCCACCAGATGATAAAGCCGCCAAACAAACAGAAAGCGCCCTCGCGAACTCCACACGGCAAAGCGCTACTCCACACTGGGCGGGACCGGGGCAGAGCTTTAGATATGAAAACGCGGCATCCATTCCACACTTGCCTGAAGCTTCCGTTTTTTTTCCCCCTGCTCTTCCCGGCGCCTTTACTTTTCTGTCTCAGTTGAAATGCAGCGACAAGCAGCAATGTTATATGCTGAATATACAATATTGTCCGTTCCTGCCAGTATCATTTTAACTCAATCCTTTGTCCATAGTCAGGGAGCAGCAAACGGCCGTCTCACGCAGCCGCCATCTTGCCTTTCTCTCAACAATCTCGGCCGGAGAGGATAGGTTTCTTTGGTAAAAAATTGTTTTTTTCTTTCTAATGCATATCACTCGGCATCTGTCTTTTGTCTTTGCACTGCTTTTTGGCGTGGTCTTGTGTTTTTTTTATTGACAAAAAAATGTCCCCTGAAATAGTTACATACTGTACATTGACTTTTCTCCCTAGACCAGTGATACTCAAAAGTACGGCCCGGGGGCCGCATGTGGCCCTCCTGACCTTTACATGCGGCCCCCTGAGCAGAAGCAGCACTGGGCTGCTGTTCACTCGACTGAGCATTCACATTAAAAAAAATGTTAAATATACAGCAAGCACTTATTTAAAAGTTAATTGCAGTTAAACAAAAGAAAGTAACTAGGCCCTTAACTTTAGGAACACCTTCATTTTTTAAAGACAGCAAATATATAAAAATAGGATAGTCTTTTCAAAATTAAAAAAAGTGTATTTCATTGACCTGTAGAACCATTTCACCTTAGTAAATCATTAAATAACCTTAGTAAATAATTTTATAGTAGTGCATTCAGAAGTATTTTTTTACAGTGATGGTTTTCAAACATGAATTTAGAAATGTTCATGCTCTCCCTCCCCCACCCTAACAACAATGCCTTTAGTGATTACATTCAAGCACAGGAGATGGTTTTGTACAGCAGGCATCCTGAAGTCATGTACTTCGAGGTCCTCTTAGATCTTATAATGAAGAAAAAGGAGGGAAATTGCAATAAAACAATTGCCCAGAGTCACACAATTTGGTCAAGTGGGGAAGCTGGGATTCATCACAGATTTTCTGGTTTCACATTGCGCAATTGAATTCAACCAGTAGATTTACATGCGTTGCTACCCCTACTACCCCCCCCCCCCTCTGGCATCAGTGCGGCCCTCGCTCACACCAAAGACCAAACTTTGCGGCCTCCGGGAAAATGTTTGTGAGTACCCGTGCCCTAGACTTTCCATACCTGAAGTCCCTTGCCCTGCATTTCTTGGCTAGGTTACTTTACTTACCTCTTCCTACAATCAAGTACATCCCACTAGACTAGGTCTGTTTGACTTATTGCTTGATGAGGGCTTGCCACTTTTTGCAGCACCAAGCCAGTTATCAAAATGCATACTATTTACTTAATAATGCCCTTGTCCTACTACCCTTCATAACTATTGACCACTAGGGTTATGCCTATGCGTACAACATTCTCAAAAATCTTAATCTTATCTATCGATGCTTGTCTAAAACAATTTCAATGTAAGCCCCTAACTAGTTTACTTCTTAGTTCTCTTACCTGAATAGATGAAGCAATGGCGGCTACCTCTCTCAATCTTCCAAAACCTTATTGCAGGGTCTCACAAAGGGCCTTTTTAATGGTGGTTGTAGTAGTGGGCTAGCGCTAGTAGGGAAGACTTCCCAAAGTGAGGTCCCACTCCCACCTATTCCGAGTGAGGTGAACTCCAACTCTAGGATTATTCAGAAGGATTATCCATTACAGGCACCGAGACAGCAGAAAATGCAGTTAGTGTGTTATCATAACTTATCAAAGACCGAGACCACCAGACCAACACCATGACAAAAAATGCATATTACAACAACTACCAGTAGTAACGTCTAAGAAATGGGGAGATAGTATTTAATTTATTAAAACAATTAAAATTAAACTTAGGAAATTCTCAAGTCAGTGCTCAGGAGGTTAGCATTGTAAGCAACACAGGGCCTGATTCAGAAAGGTAAAGTATGTTACACTTTTGGTGTTAGTTTACTCTTGCAGTGTAAGTTTACGACTAGTAACCTTCCATCAGTAACTTACGAGTAGTAACTTTGCGCAGTAGTAAGTAATCCCCATCACTTTAAAAGAAGTAATTATTACTACTAGTTGGTTACTACTAAGGTTACTTAATACTTGTAAAGTTGCAGGTAGTTTAGTTAAACTGCAAAAGTGAACTTACAGCAAAAGTGTAACTTTACCTTTGTGAATCAGGCAACATAGTGTACACTAATACTACCTATCATGGGACAGACATTGTTCAACTAAGACTCTGCACCATGATGATGATGTTGTTCCCTTCACGCCTGGGTGGATAGTGGGGCTGGCATGGGCTATTGTTCAGGACAGAAGATCCCACAGTAAGTTGGTGTCACTTTCACCATATCCGCCTGCCAAGTGTGTGATCCGTTATGGTATAAATTCATAAGTCACACCTCAACATATTACACCACCTGGGGGAAGAGGATTAGAGGTTTGATGAATGGATGGAAATGGGGAGTTGGGGAAAGGTGTGACAAAGACAAACACAACAACAACATTCATCATGTCAATGAACAGCATATCATCATCAAATCTGTTGTGGGAGGAAATGAAGGAATGACACAGTTCAGTTAATAAATGCATTGCAAACAGTCCTTCAGACCCAGAATCCCAAGTTGTTATCTAATTGTTCTGTCACCTAGGTTTGAAAAATAAAAATTATGGTGGACCCACACAGTTCTAAAAATTATGATTAAGAAAAACATTATACTGTATGTAAATGCCAAAATGGGAGGTGCATTTGCATTCTCCTTCTCGGAATGTTCATCTTGGGTGCATGGCTGTACAGGTCCGATGTGCAAGAGTATTAGGGAGATTTTGTGCAGAAGAAGAAAAGGCTGTGGATTGCAAAACAGTAAATGTCGATACTGTAGAGCAAGGAGATGGTACTCTTCATGGTGGATGATGACCAAGAGGGCGGAGCAAGAGCATAGGCTGGTGCAGTCTTGACTCATGTGCAATGAAGTGAGAAGAATTTTACAACTAATCCCAGACAAGTAGCTGCATGTACCTGTCTGATCAATCTTACAACCATCATAATATTTAGCTGAGTGCATCCATTATGTTTATTTTATTTATTTATTTTTAGAGTTTTATATAGCGCTGGCTAGACCCGGAGGTATCAGAGCGCTTTACATAAGGAACAGCGAGTTACACATTTAAAAACAGTGTTGCACAATAACAGCAGTTACAATAACTTAGCATAAAATATAGACATGTCCAAAGGGGTAAGTAAGGCAGGGGGAAAAGGAGAATAGGGGAGGAAAGAGGATCGGGCCAGGAGGAACAGGGAGGGATGGAGGTGCTGTAGGGGGACCAAAAGACAATAAGAAAATTCAAAAGGGGGTCAGTAGTCAACACATCCGGAAGCACAGTGACTGAAAGGAGGGAGGAGGGAGACCAATGGGGGGTGCAGGACAGAGTAAAAGTATAGTCAGTGGACAAAAGTGCGTAGTCCGGCAGTGGGCGAGGCGGACGAATCCTCCAAGATGGATGACCCGGGATACGGGCACCGTAAGCAAAGTCACAAAATGGCGATGCAGCTCAAGAGATCCAATCCGCAAAATAACGAGGGCGCTGGAACTACGGAGCAGAGTAAGGGGGGGACAGTCACGGGTGCAGGAGGGGAAGGGATTCGAGGATCGCCGAACACAGACAAACGAGCCAACGTTTAGGGTTGTTGGGGCAGCAGAGTCGTCGAGGGTGTTGAACCCAAACAGTCTGTCCGGATGCCCAGGCTCTGGGCCGCGAGGGCAGCAGTGGTGTCGAGCTGCACGCCGAGTCCCATCAAGCTTAAACACGAAGAGCACGGTGAAGCCGAGCAAGAGGGGCAATGACCACACCAGAGGCAGAGGGAGCTGGCTAGTGGCAAGGAACAGTCAGGGGCACAGCCAAAATCACAAGATGGAGGCACCAAGGACTCGGACCCCAAGAGTTACAAAGACAAGATGGCGGGGCTGCGTGAGTGCAAAAACCTACCCCAAAGGCAGAGCTGAATGGGGAAGGCAGCAGCTTGGCACTGGAGGGAGGCAAGGTCGAAAATCGCTGTTCTCTCCCGGGTAATCCACTGCAGGGGAAGAGAGCGCGGGCGTCCAGGCAGTAGCCCCAAGAAGTGGAAAGGCAACAGCCGGTCAGGAGGAAGAGCAACTCTGCACTCGCGTTGGTTCTCATTCCAGCGCAGCAGGATGCCCAGCAACCCCGTCTTCAATCCAGAAAGATAGGCGATGGCCGGAGGAGTGCGTCCCCGCCACTCCCCAACAGCCACCACGGAAGAAAGAAACCCTCATCAGGGCATCATCAGGAAGACGGGGAAGAGGGAGGCACGCAGGAGAGGCGAGGAGAGACTATGCCCGATGCCCGGCTGGGTAGGTGACGGCCGCGGCGGCGAAACCGGAGCCAATCTCCCCTACAGCTGTCTGGCAGCTCCACCGGGCATCGGCCATGTTTGCTCGAGCTCCGCAGCCTGAAAACAACGATCCCGCAATCCTCTGAAGATCTCGAGTCGATATGCGGGAGATTGGAGAAGATGAAGACCGCTGTCGAGCAGGACCCCAGGTGAGCAAGAGGGTCCAGGGGGAGGAAGAAATCGGGGGATTTAAGCCAAAAAGGCAATCCCTGGCCGGGAGCTCCCGGCCGGAGCTCCTCATCCGTCGGCCATCTTGCCTATCTATTGTATTGTATTGTAGGGCTCCCAGTTTTATGGTATTTATTTTTTTAACATTTCCATCTGTATTTATCCATATTTATTTTTTGGCCATTTTATTGTTATTTATCCATATTTAGTTTATGTTTTGATAATAAATTGAGTCGTCAAAATGGTATATTTCCACATTAATTTAACTGCTAAAGATGCACTCATACTTTGATGCCTGTCCCGTTTTAGCAAATTAAGCAGGCAAATATAACAAATCACTAACCCGACAAGTGAATATTAGCATTATATACAAATATATGTTAACATATGCCTGTATTTAAGGGAATCTTATCCTGTTTTTAAATCTAAATGGTGTCTACCTGCTTAGCAGTTGGTCTGGAATTCATGAAGGACAACGAGGAGAGTCACTCACAAGAAGCACAATTTTTTGTATTTTTCAGTTTCTTCTAAAAAAATATATACAGACGGGAAATAGATTGTTTTCTGTCTGTATTTATCTGTAAAAGTCAGTAGAAACTGAAAACTGTAAGCCTTAATTATGTGACCTGTTTCAGGTTCCAGTTCCCCCAACCTCTTAATTAGAGGAGTTTGACATTCGAGCTAGCACACTTCACGGCATTTCCCAAATCAAGGCACTGCTCTCCAGTCCACAAGGCTGATTAGGCCTCTTTGAGTCCTGTAGGCTTCACTTTGAAGTAGATAGGGATGGCTCATAACTTCCTTCTTTTGGCTATAGAGGTAGTCCGTCCTGAGTCCTGACTCAGAGTCCCGACCCAAATGAGATTTACCTGTAGTGCTGTTGATGAACAACAAGAGAAAAAGAATATGAGCATTTTGTGTAGTTTTATTAGCTGAACTGACTGTTCTGGTCTCTGAAGAACCAGAAAAAAAGTACAGCAAGGAGTGGACCATGTAAGTAAATCTAGCAAAGTGTGAAAGGGGCAATCACATTTAGGCAGAATCACCCATCGGGCCCCAAACATTGCAAATTGAAATCATGTTTACAAATTAGTTGAACAGCACCCTCACTGTCTGCGATCACACGAATCACCACTCACACTCACTCAATATATCACTCATTGGTGCAATAGTTACCTATTCCAACCATGATACAAATTTGTCTATTGTATCTCCTCTTTTCCCGTGGAAGCAACAAACAATGGCAGTCTTGTAAATTAATGATCTTTACTGGGGCATCCCAGTTAGGAAATGAAAAAAGGATAGGGATAGGAGGCATTGCCTTCATGTCCTTTAAGCGAATGGGGAGGATTCTTCTGTGCACACTGGTCCAACTCCAATCTAGTCCATACATGTGAATAAATGGTGAGGCTGCATATGTCAGATACCAAATGTATAAATGTTCCTCTAGCTATATCCTTTTTTTTTTTTGCAAAGCAGGTCGACGATAATGTGAAAGTTTTATTGTGGCCTACATAGTCAGGGAAGTAGAGTTCGTCCTCAAACTCAAGGGGTTCGCCCAGAAGTTGGGCGGCTAATATACTTGAATCTGACCAATTGCCTTCCTCCTCCTCCTGTGCTGTTTCAGCAACAGTGTAATCTTGTGGTATGAAGTGTTGGTTTCTTTTAATCACAGTTAATCTCGCCACATGTTGAGGTGAGAGACTAGTCCTGACTGTGACAACTGCGCCAGCTGCAGGGAACACGCGCTCGGAAGACACACTGGGTACCAGACAAGCCAGATACTTTATTGCCAGCCTGCTGAGCTCTGGCCAATGGCGTATCTTCCTATACCAATAGACAATGGGTTTCGATCCAGGTAGACCTCTTTTGGGTCTTCCAGATAGTCTTGGACCATCCTTTGGTCATTGGGGCTGCTACTTGCTCGACCCCTACTGCCTTCGCCCCTGCACTTGACTTAAGCCCTGCCACTTGAAACCAAGCTACTGCAGAGGTTGGGTCCGATTCGTCTGTTGCTGGTGTTAGTGGTGTTGGCTGCTGAGACAACAGCACTGCCTTCTCTGGAGGTTGAAGGCTGCACAACAGAACTTCTTCCCAGGCCTCTAACTTCCAGCCGCTCTTCTTCCAGGTCTCTCGCTTCGTCAACATTCTGAAAAAGAAATTAAAATGGCCAGTATTTTTTGTAACGTGGATCAGATAGTTATGGCACAGATGTACACTTTGCAGGGGACAAACTCTTTTTGCAATCTTGTATTAACAGCCAAGCGAAGGATTAAGCTCTGAACCAACTTGTATGCTTCTTCGTTCACACTGGCAAACCTTTGTGACACTTTGCTTGGCTCATCGTACTGTCCTCCTTCCTGACTTCCCAAGTGAAAACCTCAAAAGGAAGTAGCATTTGTGTCTGGCATTTGACTAGCCCCCATTTGTCCATGTCCATGGTCATGCTTTTCCCAGTTGCATCCCCTCCCCTTGAAGGACATAGTCGGTGATCGGTCTGTACTGCTCAAACAGACGTTGCAACATGTAGTAGGTAGAGTTCCAACGTGTTGGCACCTCCTGTATGAGGGCTTTTACCAGTACTCTATTAGTACGCTGAATGGTCCTCCACTGCTTCCCAGCTTTAAAAGAATGACTGAAATTAGTGCAGATTCTTTGGCAGGTGGCCAGTGATGGAGCTCAGATTTCACCTATAAAATGTATGCATTATTATATGACAAAAAGCTGCAGACAGCATTTCTAAAATGGCACGCAGATTTTGATGCATGCAAATGAAAACATGAAAGAGGCCTGCAAATGAAATCATGTAAAACAATGCTCATTTAATTAATCATGGTTGTTTTAATGTATAGTTTAGATTTAACCTCATTATAGAAATATATATTTAATTTAGATTAATTTAGAAAAAGTGTCTTGAACTAGCATATTTGTGCTGAATTAACACGCATTCTTGCAGTGTAGAAAACCACATGATTTCAGTTTGTTTTAGTAGACTCAGTTTACTGTAGTTTTGCCCTTGAAGATTATAATGGAATGTGCTCCTCTTCCCTACCAACTTTCAATGAAAGGGCTTTGTTAATAAATCACGCCCTCCTGTTTCCGTCTCTTCGACCTTCACTATGTTGCATATTTTTTTTGTAGCCTGGAGTGAAGAGAAAAACTCACAATTAATACTTTTTGTTACAGAAAAATGTAATTGTTTTTAAAATGTAAAAGGATGTGAAGTCATGTAATGAGGAACACGCCTGATTAATGGCGTATCCAGTCAGCCCATGGGGAGACGATGTGTATTGGAGTTCTGATTGGACCAGCTACAAGGACCAAGCACGTGGGCTTTTGCTTGAAATATGGCTTACAAGTGGGAGGGGTGGCTCTTTTTTGCTCATTTTTCCTGAGGGCCAGGCCCAGCTTCTGTGCTGGACACAGAGACAGGGAGGAGAGAGAAGGAGGGGCTGCGTCTGTGGGGCTATTTTGCAGCTCCTGGGACAGAGAGACAGACCAGCACAGCGAGGCAGAGAGAGAGAGCTGAGAGGATCAGAATAGGTTTAGATTTTAGGTGCTAAACATTAAATTTCATGCTTTGACTAACTGCTTTTGAAAAGATGTATTTGTCCTATGCATTTATTTCTCTTTATGGGAGATTTTTGCCATTATTAATTATTGATTAGCCTTGCAAGACTCACTCTTTTCTTAGAAACTCTTTAAGAGTTTCTGACTGACAATTTTGCGCCACATTTTCTTCCAACATGGAATATGTTCTGTATTAATGCTATTTTTCCTATTTTTTTCAATTCTGTAACCTGATTGATATTTGACTAATGAATAAAGAGTCAGAGAACCTTAACTTTTGACTAGAAAATAAAACCCTTTAAAATACTCACAACTCTCTTTATTGGCTTAAATATTAATTGCATTTTTGATTTTTCATGTTTATATAAAGTCTCCTGAAGGTAATACATGGTGTCAAGGGCCCAACATCTTTACAGCGGTAAATAGAGGTAAATGAGGTTTTGCATTGAGAAATTACCGTGAAATTACCGCTGCATCACCAGTATGTTGCTGACTATGTCTTCTTTTTTGAGAAAGTACTGCACAGTCAGGGCCCTGAAATATCTACCATCTGCCATGACTTTGACTATATTACTGCCATTGTCCATGACAACAAATCCACTTCTGAGACCTATAGGTCAAAGCCATTCAAACACCTTTCTGTTAGCCTTCCAAGATATTTGCAGCTGTATGGGATTTCTTCATGGTGAACATCGCTACTGTTAAATGCCGCCGATCGCCCTTATAAGTTTCTTTGGCGCAGAGACCTGCAGATAGCTGTTGCCTAATCACCATAAATGAGATCCAGTGTGCAGTGATACACATGTAATCAGTTGCTTGACAAGTGGTCCTCATGTCTGTCGTCGGGTAGATCGTGTGAAGAGCACTCTGCTGCATAGCTTGGCCAACCGATTGCAGCACATCATCATGATGCGCTGGAACAGCAACTCTGGCAAAATAGGTCTGGCTGAGAACCCTCCATTTCAGGCAGATGGTCACCACAAATTCTAAAAATCTCACTCCTTCCACAAAAGAAAAAGGGACGAGGTTCAGCACTAAAATTTTAGCCAGCAACCCATTGTACAAATAGGGTGTTGGGTGGTTGCGTTCTTAGGGCCCCTCCTGCCTAAATATCCCCGTGATAGCTTCGATTTTTTTCTTTTGCAGTGCCACTGACACAGGCGACTTCCAGAGAGAACCAGGAAGTGGTAGTCTCATTGTGCATCTTGGTGGAGTCACTGTATGGAGTGGTGTCTTCATCTGAGTCATTAGCCATTTGGAGGTTGCTGATGCAGGTGATGCTGGCACACTGCAGGTTTACTTTGTGTAAAGCTGTCATCCTCTTCTTCCTCGTCATCTCCTTATATCACTATAATCAGAGCTGCTTCCCCTCTCTCATCACCACCAACAGCTACCCTTTTAAGGTGCTACTCCCACTGGATTGCGTTATATTTTTTCATGTGGGACATTTAGCCTTCAGTACCATAGTGTGAACCTGACTTACCTCGACAAACACTTGAGTGGCAAATGGAGCATATTGCAATGCTATCCTCCTGCTTTCTAATTGTAAAGAAGTCCCAAACTGGAGAGGAGAACTTTTTTAGTGTGCCAATGCCTGAAGAACTGGAGGTAGGTGGGAGTGTCATTTGCCTCTCTGCATTGCGTACTTCGACTGTGGTAGTGGTGGATACAGTTCTCAGCAGGGGCCTTACAATTATGGTAGCTGACGGTGGTGGAACCAGTGCCACATTCCTCTGAGCAGGTTGAATAGGAGGGGTCATCTCGGTGTCCTCTGAGCCGCCCGCCATACTACCAATCACTGGCTCGTCCTCATCACTGTCACTTTCCATAATTCTAAGGAGGAACTTTCTTTTTCCCTTGTCTCTCTGGGCGGTTCTCTTACTCAGCCGAGGTCCAATCCATGTCCAGATCATCAGAAGGGGAGCTTGGAGAAGATGGTGGAGTAATCTTTCCTTTTCTTGCTGGAGATCATGAAGCCATTGTTTCAAGAGCTACATCTTGCTCCGCATAAAGCTCAACCTCCTGTTCTGCTCCTACTTCAGGAAGAGCTGTTGCTTGCTGCGGCTCCTGTTGCCCTCTTTGCTCAGTTTCCTGTGATAATTGGATACTTTCTTCTGAGACAAATCTAATTCAGACTCACTGCTCGTCGCCATGACAGCAGTGGCTACCTCGCTGAGAGACATGGGCTTAGGGTGGAGTGGTGATGTTGATGCAGAAGTGCTGCTCCCAACGTTTTGCTGCCCGGAGGACAGTGTGGCAGGCACACCACGTTTCCTGAAAAAGGTGGAGGGTGGCATGCCAGTGGTGGCAATCTTTCTTCTCCTCCTCACTGGCCACTTTCCAGGCAGGAACACCTTTCTTTGGGACCATCTTCAAGCTCTGGCATTTGGCACTTAGCTACACAGCGGAAGCAGAGGAGGACTCAGGGGTTGCACTTCGTGTCGGCCTTTTGTCTAGCAGTACTGTGGGTGATATTGTGCACCTAAAAACAAACAAACAAACAAAAACATTCAGTGAAGCGTGCCATTTTTGCAGTTTGAATATACATACAGACAATATAATTTGATGAAGTTATTCCCAAATAATTAACAATAGTGTAGCCATTCCAATCCAAACCATAACACAATATTTCAATAACAACATACAGATTTAAAAGTTTACTTTATGTGCCTCTAAGGCCTATGAGACACCTTTGGCAAGCTGCAAGTGCAAAGGCAAATGGAATACTCCTTAAAAAAAGTCAAATGAATGCTGGTGTGCGCTAACTGCAAGCAGGGGGTGCAGGTGGATAATGGAATAATCCTTAAAAACATAAATGCTGGTTTGCACCTATGGCAGGCAGGGTGCGCTGGGGATAAAAGAATAATCCTTAAAAAAATTAATGCTGAAGTGTGCCTATGGCAGGCATGGGATGCAGAGGATTATAGAATAATCCTTTAAAAAGCGAATGCTGGAGTGCTGCTATGGCAGGGAGTGCAGGGGATATTGGAATAATCCTTAAAAAATGTATGCTGGTGTGCACCTATAGCAGGCAGGGGAAAATGTAATGATCCTTAAAAAAATGAATGCTGGTGCATGCTATGGCAGGCAGGGGGTGCAGCGGAAAATGAAATAATCCCTAAAAAATGAATTCAGTGAGCGCCTATGGCAGGCAGGGGATGAAGGGGAAAATTGAATAACCTATTTCAGGCAGCAGTTGCAGGGTCAAATGGAATAATACTTTAAAAAGCATTGCTGGTAGGCGCCAATGGATGGCCTAAGACCTATGGCTGGCCGGGGGGGGGGAGGGTTCAGGGAAAAATCAAATAATGTAAAAAAATATATATTGCTGGTGTCTCACTAGGGACTAAGAAATCCTTTGGGAGGCAAGGAGGTCCAAGGAAAAATGGAAAAAATGCATATAATAATATATAAACACAGTACATTCGTACTACAGTCTACAATCATCCTCAAGCACATTAAACTGATATCAGGGGGAAAAAAGTAAAAAAATTAATGAAAAACAAAAATGCATGGCCCTCTTCTATCAATATCCCATGAAAATGGCTTTGGAAACTGGAAAAAAGGATTTATCACACTGGCTGGCTCCACAAAATGGCTGCCAGCCACATGTTTAAACAACAACAAGCAGGGAGGCATGGACAACAAAACACATGCACGCCTAAGGCAAAAGCACACTGGCTGGCTACACAAAATGGCCGCCAGCCACATGTTCAAACAACAACAAGCAAGAAGACATGGACAACCGAGAACACATGCAGGCCTATGGCAAAAGCACACTGGCTGGCTGCACAAAATAGCCACCGGCTACATGTTCAAACAACAAGCAAGTAGGCATGGACAACAAAGAACACATACAGGCCTATGGACACTGCCTACACAAAATGGCCGCCAGATACATGGCATGGAGAACAAAGAAAAAATGGTGAAGCAAACACACACACTGGCCAGACACAAAAATGGCCACTTGGCCAGTAAACAAAGGAGGCATGGTAAACAAAGAAGAAAGCACTACCATTAATTCAGCAATGCAAAATCCAAAATTAGGGAGGTGTCTCTCAGTTATACCGAGCCCTCGTATGTAATGCCCCGAAGACACTGGACCCATTTAAACAGTAATGGGAGTGATGGGTGGGCGAGATGGAGAAGGTTGAATGGCGGGAGGCCTGCATGGCCCCTAGGGAACTGGGGATCTCTGCACGACTCCACCTGATCCAACTACACTACCTACACCAAACTTACATGACTCCCCAATGGTTGAGACATGCCGGTATTCTCTCTGACCCCAGATGTGCTTGTTGCCAGTGTCCGGTGGAAGGCTTTTACCACATGGTCTGACAGTGTCCCTAGATTACCCACTAATGGACACTCCTAGATACTGCCCTATCTGCTGTTCTAGTTACGCCAGTTGCATTAACGTTGGCCTTGTTGGGGATAATGGATGATTTTGGAGAAACGCGAAGGGACAGGGCTCTGGTGGCATTGGCAGCCCTGGTGGCCAAAAGAGACATTGCACGACCTTGGAACCAGCCAAGCCCACCGAGTCTAAAGATATGGCATGCTGGCATGGATTGGTGTGTCAAACAGGAGGAACCGGTCTATATTGCCCGGTCGTGTCTGCAGAAATTTACTAAGATCTGGGGGAAATGGTGGGACTATTCGGACTGTCAAATTCCACATTGAGATCTGTGCCTTGAAATATTGTCCTACAATTGTGCTCTGCTGCGGGTGGGAGTTGGGAGGGGTGAGGGGGGACTGGAGAGGGATAGGGAAGCAGTAGCTGTCTCCTTGGTTTTTTTTTTTTACTCTTGTCATTAAAACCAATGAAATTTGTTTATGATTTTTTTTTTAATCAGCTAAAAATAAAATCCAGCAACAGACATCCTACTAAGGCATCAAAATATTACCCCACCAAAATACACTTTTTGTAAAAAAAAAAAGTGAAATACAAAAAAAACAAATTTTTCAATTAATTCAATGCCATCCCTAAACTTAGATGTTTTAAAACAACGTATACCACAGAAACAGTTTCATATACCCAATGCCTGGTTCGTGGACAGTCTAGGCCACATATATAAAAGCATTGCAGGAAACCACCATGACAGTGGTTCCTGCCATTGCATTTTACTCTGTGCTACGGGGCTGCATCAGCAGGCTGCAGCCCTGTAGCACAGAGTATTCTTTGGGTTTTTTTCTTCTTTTTTTTACAAAAAGAAAATCCCATTTTGGGATTTTCTTTTTGAAAAGAAAAAAATAATGCTTCTCCCATGGAGGGGGTGGAGAGCAGCGTTATTGCGATTTTATTTTCCCGCACCGCCAGGTTTTGCCTTTTGGTGAGAAACCATAAAATATGGCTACATGTCTGCCCATCTAAATTGGGCGGGTGGCAATGTAGCCATTTATACGATGGCCCTTACTCCCTCGGGCCATCGGAGAAGTTTAGCCACAGCGTAGTTGGAGTAGTCTCTGCCATGGCCAAACTTAAGGTCTGTCCGCATGTAGATTGGGCGGGCGGACCACAATATCGGCGGGGAGGGAACTTTGTCGCAATGGAGTTCCCTTCCCACCAACAGATAAATCAGGAAGTAAGTTTAGACAATGGTATTAATGTAGTTGACCCACAAACTAGTTTTAATTTAAAAAGGCCTTGAGGGCAGCCATTTGGGCTGGTTACTCCATCTGTATATCTCTTTTTGATTACTTTTGGGAGTTGCAAGGTTTTATAATGCAAAAATTCAGTACGTTTGATCATTAATCCATTAGTAGATTCTGCAACTTTTTCCCCCCCCAATTTCTCTTGCACAGCATTTGAGCTGTCCTAACTTCAGCATGCTTTGGTACTTCTCTGCGATCATTCTAGTCTTCTTTTAACATTTCATTTTCCCTTTCAGAAATACCATGCAGTGCTTTCAAATACATTATCCATGCATGTCAGAAAGTATGTTATTATGCAGTGAGACTGGTTAGGCTTCACTATGTAATAATATCATGTTACCCCAAATAGGTCCTTTGGAATCACACTAATAAATAAATAGCTCACTCCTGGTAGTGTGACACAGAGCAGTCAGGCGTTACTAGAGGAACATGTCTAAGCATTTCAGAGTACCAACATGGATGATAAGTAATTGCCACGACTGGAAAGAAATCCAACACCAATTTATAAAAATAAAGCCAATTTGTATATAAATGTAGACACCACAACTAACACAATCGGATGAATGTAACCGGAGTTATGGATCTTTAAAGGAAAAATAAATCACTGCTTTTCGCTCCTGCGAAGCGTTAATGTTGTGGTCAGTGGGGAAATGGTCTGGTCATTTGCAGGTCGAGTTCAGTGGAAACCACTGTGAGTGAAGATGAGGCAGGTCCCAGGACCAGGCTCGGACAGTCAGTTGATGTTTACCTGGCTTGTAGGGCTCGGGTGCAGAGTAGTTCTGGCTGTCTCTTGTGCTGAAGCGGGAGCCGCGGGTGCTAGTTTTACCGCTTAGACAGTGCTGGTGAGGAAGGGGGAGCAAAACTTCCACAGCGGGGCCACAAAGGCATCAGGTTGAAGATGCTGCAGGGTTCCCTCGAGGCACAGCGTCAAACAAAGGTAACAGTAGCCTGTCTTAGCAGCAGCAAACTCAGCCTTTGATCGCTTTCATTTTCCCCCCTGGAGTCTGGGGGAAAACAGTACCTACCTGAAACTTGAGGAGGTCAGCACTACATTTCATACAATGCACAAGATTTACTTTTGGGGCGATTCCCTCGATGGGCCCGATAGCCAGTGATTCTTTGGATCCGGGTGCAGTTCTTGCCTGCAGGCTGCAGGGGACTAGCACTTCTAGTCCAAGGGAGCGCTGGAGTTGCCTTTGGCTTGCAGAGGGGTTCTTCTTTCCTTTGGAACCAGTCTATAGTCCAGAATGAGTCGTAGTTGTGCATTTGCAGGGTGGTTGCCACAGGTGCAGTCTTTGGTGTCTTTTCTTTGTACAGGTCCTGAAGTCGCAGACTCGGGTCTCTTCTTTGCCTTTTGGTTGCAAGTCGATCAGATCGGAGGTTCTTGTTCTAGGGTAGCTAGATTTAGGGGCATTACGGGTGAGGGAGCTAGTAGCCAATGGGCACTAGCCCCAGTGGCTAATCCCCCCCTGAGATGACCACTTCCAGTGGAGTGTGGTACCTTTTCTGCCCAGAAGCCTCTATTCTGCTAGTTTTAAAATCGGCAGAAGCCTTCTTCGACTGTACATACCAGATAGCCCACCTTAAGAGTGTGGCTAGTCTTCTGCAGGTGTATGCCCCCTGACTATCTAATTTTCCCACCTGCCCGAGATGCAAATGTGCCTGAGGCAGGTGGGTTGACTTTTTCCTCCTCTGGAGGAAGCCTGGTTGCATATTAGAGGTAGTGGGAGATTTGAAGCTCACTGCCTTCATATGCTACTTCACTAGCCATCTTGTCGGGGAGGAAGGTGACACCTCCCTCCCAAGCAGGCCTTTGTTTCTGACACCCGGGAGTGTTTGCACCTCCTGGCAGGGGGTCAGATTCCTGTCTTGGCGGCAGCAGCTGCAGACTGTCAGTCAAGGCACAGGAAATGCCGAGGCAACCTCAAAGGTAGCCACCTGGGTGCATGTCACATCAAATCCGACTTTGGAAAGAGTTCGGGTTCTGATGAGACAAGTTGTTTGATATCAAACATGACACTTTTTAGTGGGAACATAATAGAGCCGACAACCTGGGGGTGCCCGGGTGCCTGCCCTTGGTATCCTGTGCAGGGCCGGCTTTAGCGCTGGTGGCACCCGGTGTAATAATCTTTTATGGCACCCCCTACCCACCCCCCCATATGACCTCCTCCTCCGATTTCCTCATTACCACCCTACAAAGTGTCCCACATCTCTCCACTGACCCTCTCTCAAATACATTTCATTTGTTTTAAAGCACTGGTAAATGCTGTCTTTACTAGTCCACTCAGTTATCCATATAAAATACAGATCCGTTCTTTGCAGCAGGCATATTATCCCTCTGCTCTACTTTATGGTGAGTCAAAACTGCCACTAGACAAAACTCCAATCTCTCTCTCTCTCTGCAGGAACATTATTCACAGGAGTTATCTTGACATTTTTATTGCTGCCTGAAAGCTGTATGCACAAGGAACTCTGCAGCAGGTGCTTTTAGATCTTAAGTTATTGCTAAACACAGTGCCCCCTCCGAGTTCAATGTCCCCATCCCCCTCCCATTCCAGGTCAGAGCCCAGTGCGGCCGAACCAGTCGCACCACCCTAAAGCTGGCCCTGATCCTAAGCCCCCCCCCCCCGAACACTTATAGTAGGCCCTAATGGAAGGAGGCTACTATAGGAACATATAGCTTGCTCCTAAATGTCCACATCTTTCATATAATGCACCGTGTGTCCTGGGCTCATGCAGTCTGCAATGGCAGAACTGCCAACATCCTTTTACTTGAGGTGACACGGGGTGGCACAATCAGTGCTTCAGGCCCTGGCCCCTTTAACTCCCATGCCCTGGGTACCACTGGTACCATTTACCAGGGACTTATAAGGGGTTAAAGTCCTTGCCAATTGGAGTAACCAGTTCACATGCATCATATTTTAAGGATAGAGCATGGGCACTGGGGCCTCTTCAGCAGGCTCCAGTGCACTTTCAGAATCAAAAACCATCAGCTAGTAGTCTAAATTGGGGCACAGAAATAGAGGGAAACCTACAAAAAGCCTGTTCCCTTACAATGCACCTTCTAAAGTGTTTGCTTCGTGGAATAGGACACTCTGAATAACTAACTAATCTATTAATGATTGACCAAAATTTCTTTGTTTTCTTATTCTCGCAAGTGTATAGTATGTGTTTCCAGAATCGGTCGTGGAAATGGTTTTTTGACTTGCAAACACCATTTTTATATTTCTTTCTTAAATTATGTACCTTCTTATATTACAAAATATCAGCTGCCATTTTATTCGAGTTCCTTAATTCACTATGCCATTCTTTCTTTTACAATTTAAGGGTCTGTGTAAACCAGTCGTTCCGTGATCTTGTTAGTCCCAAGAATACACCCCTTTTAGTTTGTGAAATACTACATTTTGTAACAAGGTGTCATGTGCAATTTTATGGCTATGCTCGGAGGCCAATATTATGCATATTTCCACTTTATTGCCCTCACACAGAGATAGAACGCTAAAACAGAATCAGAACCTTTAAACATTCTAAACATGCATAAATACTCAGATGATGCAGCCAACCTTTGTTGTTGCTCAACCAGAGAGAAGTACTTGCATGAGACTGGGTTTTCTGGATTTTTAAGGATGTTTGGAAGGATTAAGGAGAGGTTTTAATAAGGGGCTTTTAGGTAGTCACTTTAGGCTGGAATAGTATTTATGTTGTAATGTTTTGACTAGATTTTCTATTTTTATTTTATTTTTATAGGATTATCGGGGGGGGGGGTTTATTGTATTTGAAGCACAAGTTCAGACAGTGAAAGCTAGTATTTGATTGTTTTGTTTGGCGAAGTTGTGGTGCAGTGAGTTTTTCAAAGCAATTCTTTTCAGGAGATGGTAACTTACTTGACGACATTTGTGGCTGTTTAAGGTGGGCAGTTGCGGATCGTGTTGTTTCTAGCTTGCGCTTGTTTCTTCTCCTTTGAGTGCCTGGCGGTTCCACCATGTGAGCACTCTGCCAGAGAGGCATAGTTTGTGCGACTGCCATAAGACCATGTAGCTTGGGTGCCCGGCAGCCATATTGAATTGGGAGTACTGAAGACAAGTTGAGGATTTTGTTGCGAGCGCGCTATTAGGGCACGCGCCTGTAACATAGGCCCCGCGTTGCTGACCCCCAATAACTAGCACACAAAGTAGGGATGCAGTTGTGAGAGTGAGACCATGAGCGGTCTACCCCCTTTTATTTTAACCCCTCTGGCCACACCTGGCCAGAGGATGTGGTAGGTGTACATCCGGGTGTGTTCCTGTAAGCAGGACCGTTAACCTGCTACAGTTTTGATGGTCAGCCATATTTTGGGTGAAGGAATTTCAACAAAAACATTACAAGGTAATCTGGTGTAGACACTTTTTGGTCAGAGAGTAAGGAGCCTTGGAGCTGTTGTCTTTTGTAGGTTGGCGCGTTTGAGCAGTGTCGGAGTTAGAGGAGCCTCGGATTTGTTGTTTTTGGAGTGTTTTGCAAAGGTTTGGTTCTGGTTTAAGAATTTTGAAAGTAGATATGACAGTGAATATGGCAGAATCTGAGGAAAATATGAGTTTGGAAGAGAAGGTTCAGGCATGCTTGGATAAGGCTTTCAAAACTTTAACTTCTCAGTTAGGCAAGAGATTGGATGAGTGTTTAGAAATTTATGCCCAATGTAGAGAATACTTCTGATACGGTTGAGGAGGAGCTTTTGTGGTCGGTTGAGGAGACACAAGTAAAGGCAGGTGTATCCAGTGAGGGTCGCAAGGTGACACTAAAAGGAAACATTTGGCAGGAAAAAGGGAGAAAAATCTCTATTTAGAGTGGGCATGATGAGGGGAAAAAGTGAGGAGTGGCCCAGTTGGAGTCAGAAGGATAGGATATAAACACCACTAAATGGGTTTACAAAGCGGTTGCTTGTAATGAATTGTCCAGCAGCGAAGATGTGGAAATAAGTTGTTTTTCCGATCTTGAGAACTCAGATCGAGAAGAACATAAGGTGAAAAAAACAGAAAAGAGATCATATCAAAACTGATCAGAGTAAGGGTTTATTGGATCGCTTTGGGGAGGATATGTTCGATCTGTACCTTATTTAGCACCCGTTCTCTCTTTAGTATTCTCCTGCCAAGAATGTTGCACAGTATTTTAAATATTGGACCTGGAGAGAGAGATGCCAAAAGAGATGAGAGCACGGTTAAGGTCAGAGTGCCCTAGGCCAACATTGAGCCACCAGTTGGCGTTTACTCCCGAGTTGGATTCTAAGATGATGGCCTTTCTGAATAAGTCGGGTCGGAATCGAAGGAAGGGTTTGGACAAGGGCCTTAAAGGATGTTGGGATAGACTATTGGATGTGCTGGGCCCTTTGCCAAAGATTTTTGACATGTGTGACGATGCATATTTAAAGAAGGCAGACGTTAATGTGGAGCAGATGCTTCAATAGGTGCAGACAACGCAAATTGTGGTATGCATCTCTTTGTTTGGAAACGAGGAAGAGTGTCCTCATTAAAATAGACCCTAAATTGGCGGGGCTAGTAAGCAAGGAATTGGGGATTACTTTTTGGAGTGAGTTTGTAAAGAAAATGTCCAGATATGTAGGCATATTTCATTCAATTCAAAAGATTCAAAAGGCTAAAGGGTTCTATCCTCAGCGACAAAGAGGAAGATCAAGAGCTTCAAGAGGTGACAGAAGGGGCAGAGGGCCATCTAGGGAAACCTACCAAACTCATAAATGTCACAGTTTGGTAGGTTTCCCTCGATGGCCTCCGAGCCCTGGACCAAAAACGCAGGTGACCCCCTTGCGTAACTAGGTTGTTTTGTGATAGATAATTTTGATGCCTCCACAATACGTTTTGGGCCCTTCCCTGTCACGGGCACTAGGCCTACCCACACAAGTGAGGTACCATTTTTATCAGAAGACTTGGGGGAATGCTGGTTGGAAGGAAGTTGTGGCTTCCCTCAGATTCCAGAACTTTCCATCACAGAATTGTGAGGAAAATGTGTTTTTTTCAGTCTAATTTTGCGGTTTGAAAGGGAGAGCCACATAAATCACCCCATACTGGATTTCCCTGGGTGTCTAGTTTTCTGAAATCTACAGGTTTGCAAGGTTTCCCTAGGTGCCGGCTGAGCTAGGGCTCAAAATCCACAGCTAGGCACATTGCAAAAAAAGGGCCAGTTTTCAGTGGAAAAATGTGATGTGTCCAAGTTGTTTTTTGGGCCATTTCTCGCTGTGCGAACTAGGCCTACCCACACAAGTGAGGTACCTATTTTTATCGGAATACTTAGGGGAACAGAGAATAGTAGAACAAGTGTTATTACCAGTTGTCTTTCTCTCCATTTGTGCCTTCCAAACATAAGACAATGTGTAAGAAAAATGTCATTTTGAAAAATGTTCTCTAATTCACATGCTAGTATGGGTACCCACAAATTCAGAGATGTGCAAATAACTAATGCTTCTAAACTCCATGTCTTGTGCCTATTTCGGAAATACATAGGTTTCCTTGGTACCTATTTTTCACTCTTTATATTTTACTAAATGAATTGCTGTATACCCGGGACACAATGAAAAACAATTGCAAGGTGCAGCTCAGTTATTGGCTCTGGATACCTCCAGTTCTTTGTTGAACCTACAATCCCTTTATATCCCCACAACCAGAAGGGCCCAGTGGACGTAACAGTATATTGCTTTTGAAAGTCTGTCATAGTTAAAAGTTGCAAATGAAAACGTAGACAAAAATGGCTGTTTTTTCAACTCAATTTCAATCTTTTTTTATTTCAACTGTTACTTTTTATAGGAAAACCTTGCAGGATCTACACAAATGACCACTTGCTGAATTCAGAATGTTGTTTACTTTTCAGAAATGTATAGCTTTCCGGGATCCACCATGGGTTTCACACCCGTTTCCACCACTAACTGGAAGTAGGTTAAAAACACGAAAAATGGGCTTTCTCCCAGTAACATGCTAAAGCTGTTTTGAAAAATGTGTTTTTCTGATTCAAGTCTGACTGTTCCTGAAAGCTGGGAAGATTGTTATTTTAGCACTGCAAACCCTTCATTGATGCCCTTTGCAGGAACAAAAAACAGATGCCTTCTTCTGCTGCTCTTTTTTCCCATTTTTCCCAAAACTCCCAAAATTAAGCTGTAGTTTGGCTAATTTCTGGGTCCCCTCAAGGGAAATCCACAAACCCTAGATACCTTTAGAATCCCCAGGATGTTGGAAAAATAGGAAGCAAATTTGGCTTGGATACCTTGTGTGGACAAAAGGTTATGGAGGCCTAAGCGCAAACTACTCCAATTAGCCAAAAAAGGCTTAGCATGGGGGGAGGCCTAGCAGCGAAGGGATTAACGGTACCAATATGTCTGGAGCATAGACATTATCTGAGGTATCGGTGGCATAGGATAATGTGAATGTTCAAATTATCTCCCATTCGGTTTGACATAGGTTCTGTGGTGTTTCACAAAGGTCATGATGCCGGTAATGGTTTAGTTGAAGTCAAGAGTTGTAAGGTTGAATGTGTATTTGGACGACATCCTGATCATGGCAGTGTCAAAGGAGTCGGTGCAGGAGCAGACGGAATTAGCGGTATGTGTTTTGGAGGAGCTGGGTTTTGTGGTGAGCAGAACAAAGTTGTATTCGGTGCCGAGTCAGGAGATAGTATTTTTAGGTTTTCAGATACGGACATTGGATTGTGAGTTGAAATTACCAATGGAAAAGGTGAGAAAGATCCGCAGGGAGTTAACAAGGATGAGGGATTTGGTGTCTCTTAGACAATTGGCCAGGTTGTTGGGTCTGCATTCAGCATCAATTCAAGCAATCTTTTCAGCTCCCTTGCTTTACAGAGCTTTGCAGAGATTGAAGGCTCATCATCTTCGAATTGGCATGAGATATTTGCAAGAAATTACATTGGACCAGGATGCGAGGAAGAAGTTGGATTGGTGGATGGCCAATTTGAAGCGTTGGGATGAAAGGGCCGTTTTTGAGGAGGTACCGGAGCTGGTGATAGTCGTATGTAAGTCTTCACAGTTGGGGAACAAGATCTGGTGCTCTGACAACAGGAGGGATATGGTCTTTGGAGGAGAAGGCGATGTATATCAAATACCTGGAATTCCTGGCAGGTTCTTTTGCTGTGAAGAGTTTTGTGAGGGATTAGGTTGTGTTTTATTGAAGATGGACAATGTATCAATGGTCAGGTATGTGAAAAGATTAGGGGGTCCTCAGTCAAAGCATTAGCGGATGCGGCAAGAGATTTTTGTTATTTTTGTCTGAGTCAGAATATCATGGTTCAGGCTCTGCATATTGCAGGATTAAGCAATTCATTGGCGAATTAGAATTCAAGGAAGCAATTGGAGATTGGACAGAGAAATCTTCCGCATGGTGGAGAGGAGATGGGGGTCCATTTGTGGTGGATTTGTTTGTAAGCTGTTTGAATGCGCAGGTACCAGTTTTCTTCAGTTGATAAAACCCAGAAGCCAATGCAGTGGATGCATTTTTGCAATTTGCAGAGTTGGAGCTTGGGTTGATATTATGCGTTCCCGGCATTTTCTATGATTCAGAGATTGTTAGTGAAAGTGAAGAGAGACCAGGTGGAGGTGGTTTTAGTGTCTCCTTTTTCGTTGTCTCAGGTGGGGTTTTCAGATTTGATGAGTTTGTTGATAGACAATCCAGATGTTTTCCATGTTTCCCAGGGTTGTTGGTGAATTCAGTGGGGGAGAGTCACAAGTTAGTGCATCAGGGACATCTTCAGTTGATTGGATGAATGATTTCAGGAGAGTTTGGCAACTGTCAGGCTTATCATCAGATGTTGCGAAGCTCATCAAGGGGTCTTGGGCACCAGGTACCATGAAAGCATATAGATTGGAATGGAAAAGTTGGTGTTCTAAGAGGAATTTGGATCCCGTTATGGTGTCTGTAGTAAGTGTGGCTAATTATTTAGCAGATTATTTAACCCCTTCGCTGCTTCTGTCGGCCAACGGCCGTCGCGAGCACTACCTCCGTAGTGCTGCGCACGTCCGTTGGCCGACGCGGCCCCGCCCACTCAATGGAACGCCCCGCACCGCGGCGGAATTGCCGCCGCGGTAAACAGGTTAAAGCAGGTAGTTCTTATAGCCCTGTGAATTTAAACAGAAAGTCAATTTCTGCAGGCCATTTGCTGCTGGATGGACTGTCGATAGGGCAGCATGAGAAAGTTTACAGACTGAATCGGAGCCTTTGTTTGAAGATTCCTCTGGGTTTTAATATTCTTCTTTTTGAGATGTGGATTTGGTTTTGAAGGAGTTAGCACTTTGGAGAGAAAACGAGGTTTGGTCCTTGGAGGATTTGTCTTTGAAGTTGGCTGTGTTACTGTGTCTTGTTTCTTTCAGGCGGGTTTGGGACATTAGAGCGTTGGAGGTTTCTTCGAGGATTTATCATCCAGAAGGTGTGCGTTTTTTCATAAGGGGACTGATTTAGACTATGTCTAGAACTATATTTTACCCCAGCATGGGGGACAAGTATGTTTTGTGTGCTTTTGAGTGTTTGAGAGAGTAGGTGAGAAGTACAAAAGATTAGAGAAGTCAGGGTGATCCCAGAATTTGATTTCATTCACATACCTGCACAAGACAATTTCTAGTCCTACTTTAGGAAGATGGGTTAAGGAAGTCATGAAAAGAGTGGGAATTGATATTTGTAGATTTGAGGCACTCTCTGCTAGGGGCCCTATGGCATCTAAAGCTTTTTTTGGTAGGTAGAAGTTTAAGTAGCATTCTTGCTTCAGTGGACTGGGCATCTGATTCAGTGTCTAAGGCTTTGAACATGCATAATATTTGCTTCCGTGCCTTGCCATAAAATTCATATTTTCCACAGCTGGGGTGTGTAGAAAATCATGATTTTATTAAAAACACGAAGGCTAATATTATCCATCCCAAGTTACTTCCGACCATGATGATTTTTGTTTTGTTTCAGGACAAGTTTAATGTCGGCATTGGTGCGTGGATGATGTTGGATTATAGCTGGAGGAAAATTTCAAGGTGAGTTCATGAAGTGGTTCCCCATTTTTGGAGTAGGACTTTGTTCATTTGGTGCAAAAAGGAAGGAAGATGGCTGCATGCACAGAGTATTTATGCATGTTTGGAATACTTAAAGCTTCTGATTCTGTTTCAAAGTTCTATCTATGTTGCTCCTGTGTGAGGGCAATAAAGTGGATATTATATTCATAATGTTAGCCTTCGTGTCTTTAATAAAATCATGATTTTCTACCTGCCTCAGCTGTGAAAAATCTGAATTCACACACTCAGTTATATAATTATCTGCCTCCACAGGCCAGAGCTCTAACAGTATGGTGCAGTGAATGATATCTGGTATTGCACAATCCCATTTAAGCTTCTTCAGGTTTTCAGGTTGAGGTCCATCAAGTAGGCATTTTCCTGCCCGATGACAGGCATTTGAATTGAGTGCAAAGGTTTGAGGACAGCAATCATTTTCTGTTTCTGATCTTCTATTTGGAATGTGTTAATAAGCTTTAATAATGATACGCTTGCTTTTGTATAATCAAGTAGTTAATGACTAGTGACTGGAGTGTGCGTAAATATTGCTGGATCCCACCAAGTGACATAATGAGAGAAGCACTTCTCTCATTTGTCTCTATTAGATTTAGTGGTCAAGACCTGTCTTGGGATGTTCAATTAAAATTTTGCAAGTTTACTGCTTCCCCCATCTTGATTGTCTATCATGTTATTAACCAATCTGCATTGGAGTGTTTGTGGTTTAACACTAGAATTAGATTCTGTAATGTTTCCATAAACTTTCACTTCTCCCTTGGTCATGAGTTATTATAGATGTTTATGAAAAATCAGGTTTTTGGTGTGGTAGCATCCTGTTTTTGATTTGTATCACCAAGACCCAGGGTTCGTTCACTTCTATACGGGTCACTTCTAATTGAAGTTGATAGAAAACATATATTGTTTAGCCCTCTTTTTGATGTCCTTTACTTGCTGTTCTAGTTACGTGATTATGATGTTCAATGGATCCTATCACGGGGTGATCCTGTTCACATCAGGTTTCTTGCAATATTATTATGTGAAATTGTTTGCAATAAGTTACCTACCTCTAAGTTTTGTGCGATACTGATGAATTCTCCTACATTTGCAGTGTTGTGCAAAGGTTTGTGCTTGATGTTAGCATAGGTTTTGGAGTGGAAGGATATCAGTCTAGTAACAAATACTATGCCTAGACAAAGTTTAAAACTCTTCATATATTTGATGTGTGTAGTAAAGAGCGGCATATGTAAAATGTTTGCAAAATTAGGAGAAATTAAAAGATTTCTCTCACTTTATGCCTGCATTGAGGAGGTGTTATTGTTTGGTGCAAAGTCATGCCTACTATTGCTATCAGTTAGTGTTTTGCATCAGAAACCATGGATGGTAGCTTAGGAATGTATATTCACCATCCATGGGGGTACCTCATTGACACAAACTGACACAGCGCTATTTGCATTATTGCACAGACTAATTTTTAGTGCAAATAAAGTTTTGTGCAGGAAGCTAAATAAATTAGCAACACTGCACCAGTTTGTGTCACTTTGTGTGACTTCGCACCCGCACAAAGTGTTGATAAATCTTCCCCTAGACCTTTGCTACCTGTACCCACAGGAGTAGTGAGTGCATGGGGCTAGATACAGTAAATCTGTTAACAACTACTCAAAAGTGTTGTTGATGCCATAAGACTTACTGAAGTTACAAGGCATTATCACTTAAAGTGACTAAAGTTTTTTTTCTTTTTCTAAAAGAGGAACAGTCTTTGGGTTTACATTTATTGTGAGTAATACAAGAACTAGATCATCTCCAAGAAGACCTTCTGTATGTATATCCGTATCATGTTTTCCCTTAAATCAAGGGAAATGCTTTCCTCTTCCCAGTAGCTTTCCCTTGGGCTGATTGAGTGAAGGGAGACAGCCACACCACCACTATTCAGAAGACCCTAATGCAGGGCCGGACTGGCCGTACCGGGCATCAAGCGTTTCCCCGGGAGGCTGGAAGGGTGGGGGCCGGTTTTGTTACTTGGGGCTGGTTGTGCAACTGTGCTTCAATATCGACCCGAGTAACAAAAGAAGCAAGCAAGCATTTCCAGCCACCCGGGGCCAGGCAGTGCTTTCCCAGGGGCCGGGCCGAGAAAATTGCCAGGGCTCCTTTGGGTTCCCAGTCCAGCCCTGCCCTGATGGTATTACGGGAAGAGAAGGAATTCTGCAGAGAGAACAGCTACAGATCAGGAGTAATGCAGACAGAAAACACAGCAGCCGGAGGGGTCGTGCATGTGTTTGTGTCCAGCAGTTTATTGGTGGTTGTAGTCAAGTACTGTCCAAGGACAGGCCTGACAAGCATTGTCCAGTGGCTCCAGCTGCTTCTCCCTCACCTGTGTCTTGAAACAGACTAGTGGTAGTTAATTCTAGAAGTGGTTAGGGACAGACTTGTAAATGGCTAAACAGTTTTCCAGAGCCTGTTCTCTCTCCAAGCTTTGTGACGCATATGTTGGTGTCCCACCCCTGTGCCTTCTTGTGTTAGATGAGAAGGCCAAGCGACTAGACAGGAACACAGTCTTGGTCCCGCTTCTTTGCATCATCCAAGAACAAAAGGAACTTGATAGGAGCAAGTTGGCTAGTCTAAGTATAGTGTTGTCTCATGCCAATCACCCACAGCCTGCTTAAAGGTACAGCCTCAAATTACCACCCAAAAATATTCTTTAACTGTGTTTTACTGCTTTGACCTATCTTAATAATATATTGGTCTAAATGTATTTCAGAAAGACTCATTTGAAATTTCATGTTGAGATGGGAACTTGTGACATATTTCAGAAGCTGGTTTTATTGGATTTGGCACTGGAATGGAAGTTTAACAACCATCTCTTTCTTCCTTCACACCTTCCCGTGTACTCTGTTCTCTTCCTTCCATTTGTTTTTCTTTCCTGTCCTTACCTTTCTTGCTATATTCCCCTCTTCTCATTGTGTCTCATAGCTTCCTGCTCCTGTGCCGTTGGTCCCGCCATCCCAAAGACCCCTCAACCAACAGGACTGGTTCCATGGGGCAATTCCTCGCCAGGAGACCCAAGCGTTGCTGACCAGAGAAGGGGACTTCCTGGTTCGAGAAAGTCACGGGAAGCCCGGAGAGTATGTCCTGTCCGTGATGGCCTCTGGGCAGTGCAGGCATTTCATCATTCAGTTTATCAATGTGAGTACCGAGAAAGACAGGTCACAGGTGTACAGCGCCGAGCATATGCAATGGCTATCATGCTACCTTCTTGAAGTAACAGGGGCCACATAGAGATTTCTGAAGAGTGAGACACGGGGAATGTTACGGAAAGTACTTTGTGCTAACTGATCTAGAGTGTTGCTGGCAGAATATCCCTATCTCACTGTTGTGTATTTGCAGTGTCTGTGCATTTACAAGATGAAAAGCTGACTTATTAAGTGTTCACCACCAGGGCGGCAGAGCTTACTCTGCAGAAGTAGGCAGCACACATTAGGGTTGCTCGGGGGTTTCCAACAGTTTGATCGTGAGCTGCCAGTAGCTCGCAGGCTATCACTGAGTAGCTCGTATACATCTACTCACTTGATAGGGCAGTTATTTAACACACTGGACAATTTTCTGTGACAGTGCCTTTTCTTAACAATTCTTCATTTACTTCTTTTTCTCCATTCTTTCCTGCTGCTCCTTCCTTCTTTCCTTTTTACCTGCTTTCATGCCTTTTTCTCATTTCTCTATTATTTTTATCCCCTTTCTTTCTTCATTTATGTTTACACTGCTTTTATTTTCCTACTTCTTTTGCTTTCACTCCCTCTTTGTCTAGTCTTTTTCGATTTCTTTTTTCTTCTTGGCTTTATTTTACTCTTGCCATTTTTTTCTTAACTTAATTCTTTTTTTCTCATTTACACTAGGGGTGGGCGGTAAACTGCACTCCTCTGGCGGATTTCGCCAAGTTTTGGCCACTCTGCTTGGACCATGAAGTTTTGGAAAAACTCTACCAACAGACGAGTGGCAAAGTTTTTCTCCGTGTGAGGCTCGCCAACGTTAAGTTGGTGAGCGAGAAAATCGAGCGCTAGACCACCTCCTGCCGAGATTTCTCAATGCGGGCCATCATGGCTTGTCTCCACTGCTCGTGTTGAGAAAGCTGCAGCTCCTGTTGACAAACCTGCAGCGGCAGAAAGAAGCAGTGCCATTCATGCTGATTTTACAGCGCGGGACAAGCTCCCGGCACTAAAAATCAGCGCGGGCAGCGCAACATACCGAACTCAGTTTCTTCCAGAACTCCTCAGAATCTCTTGGAGTTTTTAGGTAGCTCCGCGAGTTCCTCCCACTCCTAATTTACACCTCATTTATGCCTCCACATCTTTGTTTTTTTTTTTCATTCCTCTTCTCTTCCATTCACTTTATTTCTCTTTTTTCCTCTGCTTCTTTTTCTCTCCAATTCTTTCTACTTCACCTGTCTTACGCTCCTTCTTTCTCTCAATAATTATATTCTTTGTTCTTTCATTCTTTCTGGTTTCCCTCAGTTTCCTGTCTTTCTCTCTTCTTCATTTATTTTCTCTTCCTTCGTCCTTTCTTGATTTCTCTTCTTCTTTTTTACTTCCTTTCTTTTGTCCTATGTTTTTCTTTCTCTGCTTTTTTCCTATTTCTTTCTTTTCCTTTAATCTGATCTTCTTTCTCTGTCTTCATCTTTCCTGGTCTTATTCTTTCTGACTTTCTGACTTTCGCTTTTTCTTGTTCTATTTACGAATTGTACTTTTATTTTTTTCTCGTTTCTTCTTCCACTATTGTTCTTTTTCCATGTCTCTCCTCTGTTTCATTATTTTCTTTTTTCTTGTCTTTCTATGTCTTTGTTCTTATTTTTTCCTTACCCTACCCTCCATTCTTTTCTTGTTCTTTCTCTTGCTCTATTTTTCTTTTTCGTGCTCTTCCTTCTTTGTTTTTCTACTTTTTCCTTTATCTTTCTTTCTTCATCTCCTTTCATTCATTCTTTTCATTGCTCTTGTTCTTCTTTCATTTCTTTCTTCCTTCATCTCCATTGTTTCTTTTGTTCCTTTCTCGGTTTATTTTTCTTCATGCCTCTGCTTCTTTAGTTCCTATTTTCCATTCTTTCTCTTGCATTTTTCTCTTATGCTATCATTCTTTTTTTTTTTTGCCTTTTTCTCTCTTCATCTTCTCTTTTCCTCTCTTTTTTTTTCTTTTACATTCTCTGCCTCTCTTTCTCTCTCTGTTTCTCCTGTTCATTGTTTTAAGAGCAAAGGGACAAAACTGATTCTTAGGCACCCCGAATGTAAACCTTTTCCGATAAAGCTCCTGTGCAATCAATGCTTTATACTCTTTGTTTAAATTATTTGACCTCTGTCTACCTTTTTCGTATTCCTATATCAGGCAGTGGCTCACAGCAGGTTCCCAGGATCAGAAGTACCTCTCACTACATGAAAGGTTGGAGACCCCTGGGGTAGACCATTACTGAGAATTCTCTACCAATACTTTTTGCTGACGATGAAATTTCCTTTAGAATGTTGGTGCGCTGGAAATGTGGCCACCAAAGTAGAGTTTCATTGTCTGTGCCACATACCTACTCTCCGTCACATATTTTGGGTATAACCCAGCAAGTTAAGTACACATTGCCTATGCGGCCCTATCCATTGCAGCCTTTCACTCAAGTAATTGCCTCACACATGGTGGCGGCTTGATCGCCATAGATCCGGCAGTTGATCCCACCACCATTAGCGGCAGAGTTATCTCCTCACCCTGGTGGAGTCAATGACTGAATTATAGGAATCACCACCAGCTGAAAAGTTGCTGTCCACAAAACTCTAAATCCTTATATAGCCCACTGGTATTATGATATTTCCACTGTCTTTTTGGCGCGTTTTAAATACCTTTATGAGCGAGTGAGCTAGTGCGTGAGACTTGTAAAGGGCAGCACCACTATATGCATCACATTCAAGCACAACCTAAATGAGAAAGGAGCAGCATGTTGGCTAGACAGGCTGTGCTTTCTGTTACTTTCTAAAGGCCATAGGGCTTACTTCAGTACTGATACTGCCATTGAGAGTGCGCTATATTGGCGGGTCCCAGAACTGTGAAACCACACCCTCCTTTGGATGCCGAGATTAGGAGTAATTTGCTAGTATTGGGAGAAAAGAGTTTGTCCAGGACACATGTGTGAGTGTCATAGAGGGTACTTGAAGGTCACACTAGCTTTTACCCAAATGTTAGAACTATTAGTTGTTTTTCCTATCAGTGCTTAATAATAGCACGGCCGGGGCAGGACTTTGGCCACCGGCACTCATTCTTTTACAAATTAAGAACTGCCTACTATTATCTATTATTTCAAATCACATGCATGCAAAAATTACTTTTACAGAGTTATAGCAAACAGAATAGAATATCTCATGATTCCAAGTGCCTCAGAGGAGTTCGTGGCATTTATTAAACCTAACAAAATTCTAAACTGCATGAATCAGGATTTAGCTCATACCATACTTGAGCATTTAAAAATGAGCCATAATATGTGGATTGTGGTGTTTTCTGCACCAAACTCTGCTGCATGTTGCAGTATTTCTCAGGTATTTTCCCCAAGCAAATATCTCACGTTTAACTTCCTTTCGATACCTACCTGGGCAAAATTGCAGGGGTGAACAGTGTATCACATCTGACCCTGGTAAACTCTGCACAACTCATAATTCCGAACCCTGTGCAAACAGGGCTGTGTGCAGGGTTTTTATTTATCCATCCATCCCTCTTGTAATCATGGCCAGCGACTTGTGGGTAAAGCTGCATAGGCCTACTTATTTGAAAACCAATCATTAGCAAAGCCAATAGGTCTCGCCTAGGTGAGAGCTATTGGCTTTGCCACTGTCTTTTAGCCATGTTGTACAGCAGCGTGCCTGCTGTTCAGCATGGCTAAACGTTTGCGGTGTGGCATAGAGTAGATTGGCGTGGAGTGGAGTAGAGTGGCATGGAGTGGAGTGGAGTGACGTAGAGTAGCATAGATTGTAGTGGAGAGTGGAGTAGCATAGGGTACAGTGGAGTCGAGTAGAATGCCATAGGATAGAGTGGAGTGGCCTGCAATGGCTTAGAGTAGACTGGCATGGAGTACAGTGGGTTAGAGTAGAGTGGTGCAAAGGACAGTAGCATGACGTGGAGTATAGTGGCATAGACTGCAGTGGTGTAGAGTGGCATAGAGTGGAGTGATGTAGAGTACAGTGAGGTACAGTGGCATTGAATGATGAGGGGAATGGAATGGCGTAGAGTGGATTGACGTAGAGTGGTGTACACTAGTGTGGCAGAGTAGAGTGGTATTGTGTGGAGTGGAATGGAGTGGGGTGGCATCATGCCTTGTAGAGTGGAGTGGCATAAAGTGGCGTAGACTGTAGTGGAGTGGCGTAGAGTGACATACATTAGATTGGTATAGAGTGGAGTGGTGTAGAGTAGCATAAAGTGGCATAGAGTGGGGTGGAGTGGAGTAGATTGGCGTGGAGTGGCATAGAGTAGAGTAGAGTGGCATAGAGTAGAGTGGCAATGGAGTAGAGTGGAGTGCTTAAAAGTGGCAATATGTGGAGTGGTGCAGAGTACAGTGGAGTGTCACAGAGTAGAGTGGCATAGAGTAAAGTGGTGTAAAGTAGAGTGGCATGGAGTTGTGTGGAGTGGCATACAGCAGAGTGGAGTTGCAAAGAGTGGAGTGGTGTGATGTAGAATGGAGTGCTGTACAGTGGCGTGGAGTGGCGTGGAGTAGAGTAGAGTAGCACAGTTGTGGGTGTAAATAACTAAACTGTCAATAGAGACAACAGATAGGGTGAAAGCAATATAAATAAGAAGCCATATCCCTGTGTCAGAAATAGTGCGTTGCAAAAAAGACGAGGCAGAACACATGTACTTGGTCCATGCTCCACGGAGGAGCCAACACAAGAAAGGAAGGGAAGGTAGTGACAACGAAAGCAATGGTATGCTGGGGGTGGGTTGTATTTTATTCAATATATGACTACGCAATATTTTAGTTTGATTATTTCTTGCCTTAACAAGTTGTTCCTGTATTTTACCTTCTTTCCACTGCAGAACAAGTACCAGTTTGACTCAGAGGGGAGCAGTTTTTCAACCATCCCCCTTCTCATTATCCACCATCTAAAGAGACGTGCAGTGCTGACCAAGAAGTCTCAAGTTATCATTCGCACAGCTGTCACCAAGGTAAGCCCTGGCCGGTGACAATTTCCCTTCAGAAGGTTGCAAAGTGGTGTGGCCCATATGCTGGACAAAGCAAGATTGTATGTTTGATTTCAGAAGTATGCCTGGCACGCTTTAATTTCCTGTGTTTGTCCGTCTTTATACACTACTTTAGTCTTATTCAAAATCCTACCATTGATCGCAGTCAAATTTTCAATTTTTAACCAATATAACATTTAACCACACAATTAGTTCGGAATTCCAAACAGAGATTCCGGGTGGCTGGAGTTAACATTTACTGACCGGTATTTCTTCTTGGCATTCTACATATTATGCATTAAATCCTTTGTAATGGGTAATAACTATGTGGACATGGAATTACTGTGTTGAATTCCCTATTCCAAGGAGATTATTGTTCCCATTTTCCACTTGCTCATAGTAGATTGTAAACAGTAGCGATGGCTTCTCTGTGGGGTGGGGAAGATGATCGGGGTTAAGAGACAGGAAGGGGGAGGGGGTAAAGTGCACTGGAAGGTTCTCCCTTGCTATAGAAAGAGGTCAGGTGGGGGTGAGACAGAGGTTTGGTAGTTATTGCAGCCAAAGACAAAAGCAATTTTTACCAGTCTGAATTTCTGCCCAATATAATTCCATCTGTGATCGCGTGGAGCAGAATTCCACATGGTAATCCTGCACAACTTGTTATCAGGCCTTTGATAGTGGGGTGAAGTAGTGGATCCCCTAAATTTTTAGAGTGTCATCTAACTGCATAGACCTTATTCAGATCTGTAAACTCATGGGCTGCTAAACACGTATGAAGCACCCAAATCCTGGATGACACATGGATACAGTGATGTAAAGTAATCCCATAAACAAGCATATTGTATATATTTGAGACTGCCAATGCATCCATCTTAGACATGGGTCTGGGGAACATTTATAAAATGGTATTGTGTAAATTCATGGTGCACATTCCATCGGTCCCACACCTTGGTGAAGCTCGAGGGGCTTCCACTGCTTATATGGACCACTCTTCTGCGGCAGAACACCTGTCCATGTTTCAACATCAAGCTCTAACAGTATTGAACATTCTAAAGTTCCAGACAGTAACAGTTTCAACCAAAATCTGAAACACTAGAGACCAGTATCCAACCCAACAGAATAATGCTTACAAAAAATTCCATAAGAAGAGTGTAGACAAAGAAAGGTAAAGAATAATTTCATGTCGACTACTGATGAAATCCAGGAAGAAATCCAAAAGGGACGATGCTGTGGTAAACACTTGCGTGGCAGAGGGTAAACAATAGGCCAATTATATATTACATATATACTTCCTGGAATAAACAGTGTTTCGTGTAGCTTAATGGATGTTCATCAAAATGTTTTCACTGTTGCACATCTCATGCACACAAACTCTGATTCTCAGCATGCATGCACCAGTCGGCAAGCGAAACTGCATGAAATCCATGTCTTTGAGGCCCTTCTGCATTTGCATGTATGGTGTAGAACGGTAGATTGTCCAGCATGCTATTGCCATCTTGTGTACCTTGGCAGAATGGCCCAGCTTGTCCCAGCCAATGAGCGTCTGTATACTGGTCTTAAGGCAAGGATCTGCAGCGCTGGTCTAGTTTCAGATTCCATCAATATTCTTTGCGATACCTGGCAGGGATGCCCTCTCTGTCCCCAGCTATTTGCATTATACATAGAACGATTTATCCAATCTCTTAAGCGATCAGAAGAGATACAGCCCTTGAAGCTGCATCTTTATGAGGTTAAAATCATGGCATATGCTAATGATGTGGGTGTCTCAACACCTGCTCCGTTAAGTTGCTTAAGAGAAATAGTCTCAGCTGCCCAGGCATTTGGGGGACTGCCTATGATCACATAAATAAGACTGGTTGCTGTGCCATTCGTGAAATCCTAAATATGTCCCTCATTGATGGACCACAAGTGTTTCGCAACTAAAAATGCCATACCTGTCCTTTTTTTTAATGATTTCTTTTTATTAATTTCAAATTGAACTAGAAAGCAACAAAAGAGCAGAGATAGGGGGACCAATTACATTGCTTAGCAAGCAAAAAAATATATAAGAGCACAGTTAGTGATAGAGCAAAACATAGCACACTTAATCAAAAAGAGACCAATTGGCTAAACAGAATAATACATTTTCCTCCCAAAAACAGAAAAGAAGAGACAAATTCATTTACTAGATAATCATGAGTAGGTGGAGTGGAGTACCGAGAAAAAAAAAAAGAAGAAAAGAAAATGTGACTAAGCAGGCACGTCCTGTTTTTTTTTTTGTAACAAATTTTTATTGGTTTTCCAAAAAAGCCATACAAACAGCCCCATGGGCATCATAGGAAAATATCTGGGAAGGGGACAGGTATTACAATTATATACAGTAATATTCTTGCGATCGTCCCAGAGCTGGCAGCAAGCCAAGAATTTCTTAAAGGGGTCTCCAGAAGTGCCTCGCCAATTCCCTGCCACCTTCCCATAGGTAATCTAGCATACAGCTCGATTCGTCTCCAGGTATGTTACAGTCCAATAATGTAAATTCAAATAAGAAACTCCCCATACCCATCCCACTCTCCCGGCCCCTAAAACACCCGAACAAAGCCCCCCCACCCCATCCACCGCCCCAAGCATTCCGCTAACCATTAAAATACTCAGGGAGTCGACCAGATCTCCTGTACCACCCACCAGAATCCCTGCCTCGTAGGCCTCAATCCAGGGCAGTCCGGGAACACCGGGGGAAGGTCCCTGCCAGGCCCCTATCGGTCGCACCATGCCTCTCTGTCATCAAGTGGCGGTCGCGCATTCAGCCTGAGCGCCCTCCACCCCATCAAGTATATTCTCGTCATCTTCAGTTGGGTGCTTAATCAGGTCCACAAGCGCCACCCACGCCCGAGCCATTTCCATTGTCTTCTCGCTCCCATTTCGCCTGGCCATGCCTAGTCTGTAGTTCCCTTCACTCTCCGCCCACTTCACGAGTTCCCTACGCCAGCATGCTAGAGTAGGCCCTTGCCTCGTCTTCCAGTGAGCAGTAAGTTCTCGTTTTGCCAGGACTAATCCCAAATCAATGAACTTGCTGGTGATTTTGTCCTTAGCAGTGTGCGGGAACCAGTGCAATAAACAAACCTGTGGCGTCAGAACTATCTCCCTCTCCGTCACAGTTGCCAGAGCAGTCGTCACCCCTCGCCAATAGTCCCCCAGCTGTGGGCAGGCCCAGAACATGTGTAGAAACCGCGCCCCTTCGAGATTACAACGGGGACAAGTGGATGACGCCCCAAAATAGTCGTTAACTTTGCCGGGCGTTAGGTACGCCCTATGTAAGACATAAAATTGGATCAGTTGAAAGTGCGCATTCCGAGAGCTTTTCCACGCCCTCTCAACAACCGCCCCCCAAGGTTTTTCCCCAATGGGTTTCCCCAGGTCCGCCTCCCATTTGAGTCGCAACGCTGTTAAGGGTTGACGCAAGTCCTGGGTAATCCGCCGATAAAGACAAGTCACCGCCTTAAAAGTTCCCGCTGCCATCACTACATACTGACAGGCGAGAAACGTGTCAGGCTCCGCCAGGCCCCTCTGCCAGTGCCTCCTGACAGCTGCTGTCAGGGCCGCATGAAATAGAAAGTCCCCTCGCAGTAGGTCATGGCGCTCCCGAAGATCATTAAAGGGGAGGAGGTTGCCATCCTCGTAAAGGTCACCTAATGTGATGATTCCTGCCTCTTCCCAGGACTGCAGCTTACTCCAGTCACCCCATGGGGCAGCACCTCGCACATCCCCAGCAGGATCTCAGGCGCGTACGGGGTCTTGACGCGCGCCCTCCTGGTCATGCGTGCCCAGCACTGTCGCACCACGCGTAAATCTGGTGGCACTAACCCCTCCCTTAGTGGTACTCGCAGCAGAACACAGGACAAAAGTCGCCAACTCGGATCCGACCCTCCCATGGCCTCCGGATGCCGGATGTGGCCCGCCACCCATTTCGTAAACCATTGGAGTTGTGCGGCATGATAATAGGCCTCAAGGTCCGGCAACGCAAGGCCTCCCTCCGTCCTGGGCCGTTGCATGGTGTTCAGGGCAACCCTCCTTCTCCCAGCCCCCCACAGGAATCCTGTAATCAAGGTATTAAGCTGGGCAAAAAACTTACTTGGGATCCAAATGGGGAGCGTCCCAAAGTAATAGAGGAACCTGGGTAGAGTGACCATCTTCACCAAAGCAACTCTACCCGCAGCGGACAACGGAAGAGTTCCCCAAAAGTCTAAACAGGTTCTGGCACTACGCAACGCCCGTCCCACATTGCCTTCCAAAAGGTCGTCAGGATCGTGATAAATCTGGGTCCCCAGGTAAGCCAAGCAGCGGGGTTCCCACGGGACTCCCCCCGCACTCTGTTGGTCCACCCTCCCCGACTTGGTGGGGAACAAACACGACTTGGCCCAGTTCACCCGCAATCCCGCTATTCTCCCCAAGGTCTCCAGCAAATCCTTCGCTCCTCTAAGCGCATCCCCGGAGTCTAGCAGGAACATGAGCAGATCGTCCGCATACAACGCTTTATGCTGTATCTGTCCCCCCATCAATAGTCCGGAATAATATCTCCACGTCCTGGTGTGTGCAGCCATGGGCTCCATCGCCAGAGCAAACAGTAAAGGGGATAACGGGCACCCTTGTCTCGTCCCCCGAGCAACCTCACAGGCAGCAGAGATTAAGCCCCCTGTCCTGACCCTGGCAGTGGAAGCACTGTACAACAGCGCCGTCCACCGTATAAAGCGCTCTCCTAAGCCAAATTCCCGCAAAACGTTAAAAAGGTAGGGCCACTCCAGGCTATCGAAGGCCTTTTCAATATCGACCGCAAAAAATGCAGGCCTTCTCTTTATCATAGGTGTCGGATCCCAAGATACGCATGAGTCTGTGAAC
Organism: Calotriton arnoldi; assembly: GCA_963921515.1. NCBI lineage: Eukaryota > Metazoa > Chordata > Amphibia > Caudata > Salamandridae > Calotriton > Calotriton arnoldi. The sequence continues at coordinate 3,126,537 of CAWUFW010000261.1, forward strand.
ATTCATCGCTGTATTCCGCGATGTTATGAATCCGGCTTGATCCCTGTGAACCAGCGCCGTCATATGGGGCATCAGACGACTAGCCAGTACCCGACTTAAGATCTTATAGTCCAGGTTAAGCATCGCGAGGGGCCTATACGAGGAGCGATCCCAGGCGGGTTTGCCCGGTTTAAGAAGGGGGACTATGATGGCTTCGCGCGTGGTAGCAGGGAGGACGCCCTCATGACGCGCTCTATTATATAGGGCCACCAGTCAGGGAACCAGAACATCGGCTTAGGCCGCGTAAAATTCCACTGGTAGCCCATCTGTGCCCGGCATTTTGTTCCTGGCCATGTGCTTTATAGTGCTGCGCACTTCACCCGCCTCAATGTCCCTACCAAGGGCTTCGGCTGCAATTTTAGGAAGATCTGCTCCCGGCAAGAACCCCTCGTCACCGGGGAGTCCAGGACCCAGCCTACTCCGATATAGCGCGGTGTAATACTGTAAGAATTGAGCATTGATATCTCGTTGGGAGTAGAACACCTCATCACCCTGACCTCTTAGTTCTAAGATCGCCGTCCCTCTACGCGCTGGATTGGCCAGCCAGGCCAGCAATGCTCCAGACTTGTCGCGCTCCGCGTGTGCTTTGTCCGTGTAGGCCTTATGATCGAAACAACGTAATCTCTCCAGTTGAACCGCTAGCCCCTCCCGGGCCTCAAGCAATGCAGCATGCCTGTCCGGGCGTTCCGGGCGCTCCTTCTCCGCGTCGCGTAACTTCCGTTCCGCCTCCAGCACTTCTCGTAACAGCACTTTACGCACTCCCACCACTTCCCCTATGCAGCGCCCCCTAATCACCGACTTAAAAGCATCCCATTCGACCAGCAAAGAAGACACTGTATTAACATTAACCCTAAAATAGTCGTCTATGGCAGATCCTATAGTATCCCGGAACACCGGATCCTCTAATGTATCTGGTCTGAGTCGCCACGTGGGAATGGCAGGTCGATCCCGTACCCAATGAAGTATCACCAGCAGTGGGTTATGATCAGATGTTGTTCTAGCTAAGTATTCGCTATGCGCCATTCCCCCATGTACGTCTGGAGTGCAAAGAATCGAGTCTAACCGAACATGTAGGTCGTGTAGTGACGAGAAATAAGAGTAGTCCCTGTCAGTGGGATGATGAGCCCTCCATGTATCAGTCAGTCCCCACTGTTGCTGCCAAGCCCGCCGCGCCGCAGCCAGTCTATGTACCGGGGCATTTACCAGGGGAGGATGGGAGCGGTCCAGCGAAACGTCGGTGATGCAGTTAAAGTCGCCCCCCAGAAGTACGGACCCAGTCAGGAGAGGCGCCAACTTCCCCGATAGGTGTGCAAAAAATGAGGCTTGATCGGAATTAGGGGCATATATACTCCCCAGTACAATGTCCTTCCCATCCAGGCGCCCCGTCACCACCACATATCTGCCTTCAGGGTCAATCAGCTGCCCAGTGTTCTGGAACGGCACCCCTGCCCGAATCCAAATCAGTGCGCCCCATGCAAAAGCCGAGTATGTTGTGCAGAACACCTGTCCCCGCCATCTCCACTGCAAAGCCAACCCCTCTTGTTTAGATAAGTGTGTCTCTTGCAGTAGTGCAATCTGCACCCCTCTCCTCCTAAGATAGGCATGGATCTTGTGGCGTCGCGCCATAGAGTGCATCCCCCTAATGTTCCAGGACAGGCACTTAATACCTACGGCGGTTCCCATGATGTGGTTGTATGTATGCTATCCGCCATATCTCCCCCAGCGGCATGCTTGGTCCCAAAACCCCTCCCCCTTCACCCCAGACTCCCCAACTCCCACTCCCCAGGATAGGTTCCCTGAAACTAGTTCCCATCCAAACTGATATAACCATCAAACGTACACAAAAAGGTAGTGAGACGTGTGCCAACCCCTCTTGTTTAGATAAGTGTGTCTCTTGCAGTAGTGCAATCTGCACCCCTCTCCTCCTAAGATAGGCATGGATCTTGTGGCGTCGCGCCATAGAGTGCATCCCCCTAATGTTCCAGGACAGGCACTTAATACCTACGGCGGTTCCCATGATGTGGTTGTATGTATGCTATCCGCCATATCTCCCCCAGCGGCATGCTTGGTCCCAAAAACCCCCTCCCCCCCTTCACCCCAGACTCCCCAACTCCCACTCCCCAGGATAGGTTCCCTGAAACTAGTTCCCATCCAAACTGATATAACCATCAAACGTACACAAAAAGGTAGTGAGACGTGTGCCGACCCATTGGACCCAAAGCCCCTCCCGGCCCCCCCCCATTCTGCATCGGTATGGGGGTTCCCCTCAATACTGGTCGATTGGTGCCCCCTCCCCTCCTCCTGCAACTCCCAGCACCTTCAGCAGACAATCCTGACCAGTGTTGCAAGTCCATCTCACCCTGTCGCCAACTTTCAGTTCAGCCAAGCAAGTCCACCGTCTGCGGAGTGATCACCGGTAGTTCAGTATCAGATTCTCCGCACGTGCTTCCAGCCGGAGAGGTCTCAGAGCCGCCCAGCGCCTGGCCCGTAGAGACAGAAGTCGGGCTGGTCTCACCCCGACTGATCTCCGCAACCGCTTGCACTGCTCAATCCCGCTCAAGGCGGTGATCCGGCGACGAGAGGACCCTCGGCGGGCTCGTGTGGTCAGGGGACCCCCTCTCCACATTGCTCGCTACAGAACTCCGCCTGGTCCTCGCCTGGCGCATCTCCAGCCACTGCCATGCATCTTGCGGGGTGGTGAAGAAGAGTGTGTCGGTGTTGTCCACCACTCGTAAGCGCGCCGGGAAGAGCATGGCATATGAGATGTGAAGGTGGCGCAATTTCCGTTTAAGGGCAATGAAAGAGGCGCGCTGTTTCTGAACCTCCCTAGTATAGTCCGGAAAGAGCATCACCTTGGAGTTCTCAATTTGTAGGTGTTGTTTCCCCCGGGCCTGTTGCAGGAGGTGGTCTCTGTCGCGATAGTGCAATAGCCTCACCACCATCGGCCGCGGGGGTGCGCCCGGCTTGGGAGGTCTAGCCGGGACCCTGTGGGCTCTCTCAAGGGCAAAGAACGGAGACAGCCCCTCTGGGGCAACCTCCGACTTGAGCCACCCCTCCAAATAGCGAACAGCATCGTCCCCCTCTGCCCGCTCCGGAACCCCCACTATGCGGAGATTATTCCCGCGGAAGCGCCCTTCACTGTCCTCTGCTCTCATCTCCAAGATTCGAACTTTATCCTCCACCTGTCTCAACGAGCGCTGTAAGGTGGCCACTGCGTCCGGGACCCCCTCCAGTGTTTTCTCTGTCGCCTTCACCCGCTCCTTTAATTTCCTGTGGTCATCTTTGAGCAGAGTGAGGTCCACTCCAATGGCGTCAATTTTAGTCTCAAGGGCCTCTCGTGACGAGGTGATGGCCTGCATTATGTCCGCCAGCGTAGGGCCTCCCGGGGCATCAGTGCCGGTACGCTCCGCCACCTCCTCCTTGTCGTCAGTCTGCTGCCCCGCTCCTTCCACCTGGAGGGCCGCGAAACCCTTTTTCCTGGATACTCGCCCCATTCCAGTGGGCCACGAGAGGCCGTTCGGCACCCCACCAAGGTCGTGATCCTGCAAGCACCAGTATCGCCGACCCACCAGTGCGGCCCCGCTCTCCACTCAGGGTACCGTAGTAGGGGCGGGACCCAACCAAGGGTATGCGTCCAGAGCAATGGCGTCCAGCCGCGGAGGCAGTGAGTTTAGGGGTCTTGTCGGGCTCCGATACCACCCCAGCAACCAGGAAGGGCAGACAGCGCACTCCCGCCCAGTATCGCGCTCTCCCCGGGCAGCACAGCAGGGAGAAAGCGCCGTCCAGTCACACCAACTTTGGGAGGGAGACAGAGCGGGCGTCCCATTCTCAAGCAGCCCAGTGCGCACTCACCGATGTCTTCCAGGCCGGTGAAGCCACCGCTTCGCACCCCCAGTGCAGCGACGAATCGTGTAGATCTGGCCCTCCGCAGCCAGCCTCCAGCGTCTCACCGGCGCAGGTAAGTTTCAAGCGCTGCCTGTTGCTCAAACACCATCCCGCCTGAGCTCCAAGACCCCGTATTCAAGGCCGCTCACAGGGCTTGAGGGAACCAGCCGGAGCCAATCTCTATACTCCGCCGCTGGCGTCAATCGTGCCACGCCGTCTGCAAGAGCTCAGCAGGGCTTGGGAGCACCATGTAATCACTAGCTCACCACTTCAGGAACAGTGATCAGTAGCATATCTTTGCGGTCGCCGACCGCCCTCACCCTCATTAGGCATCTCAGCCAGGTCTGGGTGCCGCCATCTTAGAAACAGTACTCGGTGCTCGATCCGGACCTTCCTTCTCCTCTGCACACTGCCCCCACACTTGGGCGACCGTAGACCTCCCTCTCGAGGTCGGATTCAGAGGACCTCACCGTCGTGCAGATGCAGTCTGCAGGGCTCGGGTCAGCGCGGCCCACGGAGATTCTCCCGTCCGGTCGCTGCCGCCATCTTGGGTCGCCGCGGTCGAAGTGCGAGCAGTGCAGGAAATCGGTGCTAGCTCCGTGCTACAGCCTCCCGGGCCGTCGACGGATCTCCCACAGGAACACCAGGTGTTCCGACGGAGAATGGGCGATCAGGGGCCCCCTTATTACATCAGGATAAGTTGCAACAGAGGGAGGCCACGGAGGAGCTCCGAGGTCCGCTGCTTCCTACATCGGCATCAAGCCACGCCCCCCTAAGCAGGCACGTCCTGTTGAGCAGCTACATTGGCCAACCAACCCCAGACGGGGTCCCAAATCTGAGTGAGCTTTCTCCTGCAAGGATCGTTTTCAATTAATACCATCTCCAATTTACTTATGCTCAGGAATTCGCCACCAGATCCATGGATCAGGAGACTTACTAGAGAGCCAAAATCGTGCCAGAACTCGTATTGCCAGCGAGATAGAAAAAACTATAAGCCCGATAGGTAGAGGGGAATAGCTGGTGAATGCCTAAGCACAATCAACTTCGAATCCGCTACAACCTCTAAATTTGAAATAGCATAGAGCTTACCGAAGACAAATTCCCAGTACAAACGCAGTGTGGAGCAAGATGCAAAAACATGAACCGCATTAGTTCCCGCCGATCGACAGCAGAAACAGCGGTGATCTGGTCGTAGCTTTATAACAAGGAGACAATGAGGGGAGGAATACCAATCGTTAATACATTTCAAGTGGTGTACCTTGATACGAGATACATTCAAGGCTGAGTGAAACAGCACAGTGCTGCGCCTAAGGTCCGCAGCCGTTACTTCAGGGTTGAGCAAAGAACTCCACTTATCTGCCCGCAGCTGGAATGAGTCAACCGTGTTACTCTGTGATGACAGATAGATTATCTTATAGACCAGCTTGATGTTTCTCCTTAGAGGAGCATTTCTCATAAGGTCCAGACAGGGGTTATCAGTGCAGCAAAGATCTTCATCCTTGAGACTAAAGAAAAAATGCCTCATCTGCAGGTATCTAAAGAAAACAGTGGATGGAACAGAGAACTGTTTCTGTATACTCCGAAATGAAGAGAAGACATCTGTTTCAAATAAATACCCTAAAATCAATAGGTTGACCCTTTCCCAATTCTCTCTGAAGCCCTCATGAACACAATGAGGGAAATTGGGATTATAGCCCAGATGTGTAAGCTGGGTAAACAGGGTAATGCCTGAAAAAATCAGCCGAAATGAATTCCAGATAAGATGAAAGACTTTTAAAGTCTTGAAGCAAGTTCGCTTAAAATATACAGTGTCCACAATCCACACTCCTGGGGGTACAGAATAGCCCAGAGTAAAGAGCTCCAGAAACATACGCCCCTGAGGCCACAGTCCCCAACCTAATGCAAGCTGCAGACATGAAAACAAATTACGCAAAATAATTAAACCTAAGAATTGAGAGTGAAACTCCACCATCTTCCTTAGGTTGTTGTAAAAACTGAATTTTACAATGAGGCTTCCGATGACTCCAGATAAACGTCTGCCATAAGGCCTCCACTTTAGTGAAGAAGACCGCAGGAAGAAATAGCTGGATACAGTGAAAAAGATACAAGAATCTAGGGAGGATGATCCTCTTAATGAGGTTACAACACCCGATGAGTCTCAGATGGACACGATTCCACTTCAGAAAAACGTCAACGGAGTGTTAAGACAGCGTCCCATAATTATTCTCAAGGATCTCTCAGGTATTGACAGTTAAGATAACCCCCAGATAAACCAATGACTGGGCCCACCTCACATCCTGTCCTGATGGAGCAAAATTAGTTAAGATCTGGGTCTTGTCTGAGTTTAACTTATAACCGGATACCTCCCCAAATGCCTGGGCAGCTGAGACTACTTCTCTTAAGCAACTTAATGGAGCAGGTGTCGAGACAGCCACATCATTAGCATATGCCATGGTTTTAACCTCATAAAGATGCAGCTTCAAGGGCTGTATCTCTTCTGACCGCTTAAGAGATTGGATAAATCATTACATGTATAATGCAAATAGCTGGGGACAGAGAGGGCACCCCTGCCGGGTACCACAAAGAATATTGATGGAATCTGAAACTAGACCAGTGCTGCAGATCCTTGCCTTAAGACCAGCATACAGACACCTAACTTTGTTTACAAAGATTAAACCTAAGCTTGCGGACTCCAAGACTCCCCAAAGGAAGGGCCAGAAGGCCCGGTCAAAGGCTTTCTCTGCATCCAGACATATCATACCAACTGTATCCCCACCAGAAAAAGCCACCTCCAGAGCAGACATTGCTGTATTAATATGCGTTGTTGTGCCCCAACCTGGGATGAAACCATGCAAGGTTTAGATCGACCAACTCCGAAATGATCCCCAGTAGCCGATTAGCAAGAACGCGGGAATAGATTTTTGCATCAACAATGATTAAGGAGATTGGAGGTATGATCCACAGAGTATGGGGTCTTTTCCCTTTTTGGAATAATGACAATATTTGTCTCTCTCCACGACTCAGGGACCCGGTCAAAAGATTTAAAAGAGTTTAACAGATCCATTAAGACAGGGGCCAAGGTCTGCAAAAAGATGGAATAAAACTCTAACGGTATCTGATATGTGCCAGAAGCCTTCCCAATGGCAAGAGAGCCAATGGCATTTACAACTCCCCAAAAAATGATGGGTGCCTCTAATTTAGACTGCTGTCACCTTTTGGTCAAAATGTTGGCCTATATATCAAGAAATCTCCTCAGTGGAAGCAGAACAGTCCTTACTATAAAGGTCCTGATAAAATTGACGATATACCTCACAAATTGCGGCTGGCTTAGTAGTGAGAACACCCTTCACATCCCTGTTCTACTGGATAGTATTATAACTAGTTCTATTTCTGACCTTAAAAGAGAGAATTTGCCCCATTTCTTCACTGTTTTAAAAATAAGCCATCTGGTATGCCCTGCCATTTTTAATCACCCTATCCCAGATTTTATTTTTACGGGAGGCTCTAAGAATAGTGGACTGTTCCAAAAGCTGGTCTGCCCTTGGCCTGTCATTAGAAATGATGCTTTGTCCCAGCTCAATTTCCAAAAAACGAAGTGTCCGTCAGGCTGCTGTCTCCTTCGCAAGTAATAACCTCCGTTGACGTGAGGCAAATTGGAGGGTCTGTCCACGACAAGACGCCTTAAGTGCATCTCAGACCACCAGAAGCGGTGCTGATCCAATATCAAATTCAAGAAACTCCCTCAAATGGGTATTTATTACACTAACAAAGCCAGGTTCCAGTAGTAGTTTACGCTCAAATGTCCAGCTCTGGGAGCCTGGTATCTGGGTGGGCTCACCATGATGACGTTGAACTGTGATCCAATAAAACCTGTGGGTTAAGTGGCATCTTAGAAGAGGAAACTAAGGTATTACTAACCAGAAACATATCTAGCCTTGTCAAGGCTTTATGAGGAGCAGAATAGAACATAAATCCTGGTTCTTTAGGGAGTTGAAAGCACCAGAGACCAACAGACCATTATTGGAAATTAACTGATGTACCACACCCCAAAGCCGGTTCTTCCCCCCGCGAACCGGGTTTTTGTGATACAAATCAAGAGATACAGGCTGGGATGCGGACTGAGATGCCAAATCCCTGATAGGACACAACGTCACATTAAAATCCCCACATACAATATAAGATGGAGTCCAGAGATGCAGCTCCGACAGAAAAAAGTCCAATATCTTTGGGTCATCTGTGTTTAGTCCATACAATACACACATAGTGAAGCAGTTCCTATCCTGGATAGTTGTCACCAGCCATCCACCCACCCCCCCCCGCCGGGTCCGTCTTTTGTCGTAAAATACCCCAGGTACGATCCATGCGAGGAGTTCCACCCCCCCTCTGAGTGGGGGTAAAACAAGATTTGGAGAGAACCTTGTAACCGAGCTCACTTAACAGTACCCTCTCCATCTGAGTCAGGCGCGTCTCCTGTAAGCAGAGGATTTGTGGTCTAAATATATTCAATTCTTCACGTACCAGTTTATGTTTATGTGGCGACTTAGTCCCATTGACATTCAAGGACAGAATGTGCAACTGCTGACCAGGACTGCCGCCGCTACTGATTAGTACCATAGTACGATAGGATCCGCAAGGTACTCCTCCACCGTGCATATTGATATAGACAATATCTATAAATATACTGTCATTCAAAGATAACCATTTTTATTTTACTGTACACAAAATTGCTCGGGATCACATGATCATAGACAGTACAAGAAATGCTCTGTTTAAAAAAAACATGGAAAAAAAACATGGTCCCCTCCACCACCCCTCTACCCAGACAGCCCCTCCTGACCCCACCCCCGGTTCCCAAAGAGGCAAACCTACCCACCCCCCCATAACTGTGCCCTATAAAGCCAAGGGCAAAAACATCTTCCACTGAGGTATTTTTATTGGGGGGACCCCTTGCTAAGTCACCAAGGGGCCCGGCTCCCCGCAAGCACCAAAATCCATGAGGAAGAGAGAGAAACCTCCTAACTCCACGAAAAACCCATGCCAGAAAAACCCTGGAAGAAAAAGCCAGAAGTAGAATAAGTCAGTTAAATTAAGATAAGAAAAAATGAACAACAAAATACGTATCAATATATAAGGAAAGGGGAAAAATACAAGAGGAGAAGAAAAAAAGGAAGATAAGGAAGAAAATTCACAAACTCAACCGTATAATAAGATTTCAACCCATCTAGACCTCCCGCAGAACCGACCCCCCAGCTCATGGCTGGTACCAGTTGCACACCCCAAACATGCCAACATCTGACACCAAAGGCTCATAGACTTCTTTACCCCATCACAACAGGAGTCAGTAATTAAGAAAACGTCAACCCCGGGGATGCCACTTGGCTAGCAGCTCCTGAACCTTTTGACCATCCTAGCAGTAGAGAGTCTGGCCATCCTTTCTAATCCACAAGGTTGCGGGCTCCATAAGGGAGACAAAAGCCCCCAGCTTCTGAAGTGCCGGAATATGCTCCCAAAGCTCCCAGCGTTTTACCACATTTTGATGGCACAAATCTGAGCGAACAAAAAGCTCAGTTCGATATGCTTTAACCAGGAGCTTAGGAGTTGCAGCTCGGAAGATCTCTTGTCGAAGGAGGAAATTCCCCATATAGATTAGAATATCCCAGGGGTACCGAGAAGGCTTACTGGGAGGTCTAAATGGAAAACAATGTGCACGCTGGATCATACAATCCATATCCCAGTCACTTAATGTATGGAGTGCCTCTCAATCTTGCCTGTGTGGTGTTTGCTTGTAACTGTTCTGCCAGTTCTGCGACTGGTGTTACTGTACTCCAGGTGCTACAAGCAGAGTCAAAGCCTGCTGGAGTCACAGAGATTCAGGGGCGGCTTGATCACTATACCTCTTTCATTCACACAATAATCCACTAGGATCTGTATTTGGGGTCCTAGGCAATGCTTGCCTCCCTCCCTATACTTTCTAGAGCCTTCTGCTCTTGTACCATAGATTTCATGCACTACTCTAAATCCTAGTATCCGGGGACTCCAGCCCTCCTGCCTAACCAAACTCGTTCATCACCAGCCTATATGGCAAATCTCAATTCACAACACAAAATACTATAACATGGTCAATAAACACAATCACACTTGATATGATTATTTTTTGTGGTGGCACAGTGTCTCCTGATCAATGGACCAAACACTGGGCAGTTGTTGTCCCAAGCTCTCTATCGAGAAGCCAGTCACCACATCTGGTCAAGTGCAGGCATTCTCAGTTGGCAGCACCAGATTCTATCAAAGAAAAATCTCCTCAAAAACCAATTGAAGTCTGAAAAGGTTTATTTAAAGAAAAAAAATGAATAGTAATGGAGCAAGCTTGAGGAGCATCAGCAAAGCACACATTAATATGCTAGTGCTCATAAGTTTTGAATATATTCATGTAATTACTTCTTTTAAAACGCAAGATAGTGCCTAGGATGAGATCATTGGAACATAAGAAGTGACCTTTACATTGTAACAATAATAAGAAACATTTCAGCTTAGCAAGCTAGTTTTAATTTTCTCCCCTTGGGAGCCAATATGTAGGCAATGCTCAATATCAGAGATTGGAACTTCCTACAGGCAACATTAGCGTGAGCAAGAGAACATGGCTGAAATAAGTTATAGTTCTACTAATGCAAGGATTATTATTCGAAGCTAGCCATTGACAAATTCACTCACAATGATTGTGGCACTGAAGTTAACATACCCAACAAGGTGTCCACCACGCTACCCACTTCCGACTTGACCGTGGAAGTTGTTCACAGACCCACTATTGAGCCCCCATTGGCATTACCTTGCACCGGTAAAAAAAAGTCATATTGAAGAGTTGAACTATAGTTGGGCGTGCTGCTAAAGTACAAATAAAGACTTGGGTGGATTTTATCTCATCATACAATATTGTTATTCTACAGAAGACCTGGGCCCCTTGCTACTTTAATTTGTGATGGCTTTATCTGTTTTTCTGTTCCTGCTATATCTTCTGGTATGGGACGGGCCCATGCCCGGTTAGCCATTCATATTAAAGCCACCTTGATTGCACCATCTCGCCCATACCTACAAATAGTAGGTTAATCCAGGCATTCCAAGTCAATTGGTCCAAAACCTTTAGCTTTGTCCTCATTAATTTCTATAATGGCAATTTTTCCACCAATGAAAACCCAAATTTCGTTTCTCTTTTTGATTTTATTGGTGACCTGGAATACAGTTTTACCTGCCCAGACAATGGCATGAATATTGTTCCTCTTGAGGACTTCAATGCAAAACTTGGTTTTGAGGTGGAAGGCTTGGCAGGTTCTGAATCATATATTTTTAAACCCCATTCATTGGTGGCCCCTGCTGGTTTTAGGGATTGTAGAGAGTCAATGCTATTGCCCCAGTTGCTTAAATTTGATCTCTGTAATGCTTTTAAATGGGTAGCGCAACAGTGCTGTTTGACCTCCACTTTTTTCCAGAGGGACTCAAATGTCCATAATCGACTATACTTTTAACTGTAGGAACTTCTTTGAACGTATCGTGGATGGTGAGGTTATTCCCCGCACCTATACTGATCGCAACCATCTTTCTATAACATTGGTATGCCCGTAGTTTTTCTCCCAGGTCATTGCTGTGGGGTAAACAAATGTCCTTCCGAGCAGTGATGGACTTAGGTTACTGTGGAAGACTGCCAACTCAAGTGACGTCCAGGGCAGGCTTTGTTCAGATCATTTAAGTATGCTCTATGACTGCCTCAGACTGAACAATAATTTTACTTGTAGCATTGACATTTTTGTTGCCCTAGGTTACACCATTAAAACACATCTATTGAAGCCCTTAGCAAGCACCAACACAGCTGCCCATTCCTGGTTTGATAAGGCATGCAAGAAGGCCAGCAGGCGTTTGCATAGCGCCTTATGGGCTACTTCTCAGGATTTGGTGGCTGTCACCTCCTGCAGAAGGTCGTATAAATTTGCCATCAGCCGGAGGAAGGCGGAACTCAGAGAGGAAGTATGGACCACCCTGGTTCCCTCCTATAGGTCTAGAAATACTAGTCTGTTTTGGCATACTGTCAATAACAACAAACTCCTTAAAACTGATGTTAATTCGATTTGTGCTAATATTAGTGCAGGTGCCTGGTTGGACCACTTTAGACAAGTGTACAATTTGTCTCACATAGTCAGAGAGGAACCAGATCCTGGTATGCCTGCTTTTCCTTTGGGAATCAAATTCACTTTGAAGTAGTAGCTTAAGCCATTCATGAAAGCCCTATGCACAAAGACCCCGGGCCTGATGGGGTACGCACGGATTTATATAAGTTGGAGGTGGATTTTTGGGGCACCTATTATTACAAATTAGGCCAATACAGCCAGTAGGACCAGCCTGCCTGAGTCATGGTATCCAATTAATATTGTCCCCATTTTCAAAAAAGGGAACAAGACATCTCCTCGTTGTTATAGGCCTATCTCCCTGCTGGACTCTTGGATGAAAGTTATCAGCAGGGTCTTCCTCAATAGAATAATATTGTGGGTCACTGACAGCCATATTCTAATACAATTTCAGACACCCAAGAACAGTTTCTCAATTTATATCTATTAATTAATAAATACACTTCAGCTAAAGGTAGCCCCATCTATTTAGCCTTTTTGTATCTGCCCTGCGCTTTGATAGCGTGATTAGTTCCAAACTTAGGAAGGGATAGAATCAATGGGGCTTGACACTGGTGTGGTGTTTTTCTTACATACCCTCCACTTAGACCTCAACACCTCCATTAGATTTGGGCTGAATGGTCAATGCACCAAGAGTTTCGGCCTGGGTTGAGGTGTCCAGCAGGGATGCATTCTGTTGCCAATCCTATTTCTTTTGTATATTCATGAATTGGATTCCGCCCTCATTGGTAAGGGGAAGGATATGCTGACAGTAAATGGCCGGCGTGTCCCCCTCCTTCTTTATGCAGATGATGCTGTTTTAATATTAAGAACACCGAATGGTCTTCAGTTACTGCTAGATGCCTTTGTTAGCCTTATGGATGGCCTAGGTTTAGACACAAATTACACAGATCTGTGACTGGGGGTGAGTGTCTGAAAAGTTTCAGCGCTCCATCCATCATCTCCTTATGTTTTCTTTTTTCGCCCTAAGTTGGCAGGGTATGCCCAGACGTGGGTCCCTTGCTCACTTTGCCACTGGATTATCTAGCTAGCCTGGCTGATATGGGGTGTTACCCTGAAACCTGTCCCAGGATGCTTGTTTTCGGTCCAGGGAAGACATGGCTTGGCAGTTCGTGCTGGACTGTTCCCATGAGGCACAGGGTCAAGACTGATTTGCATATGGCTGGGTCTGAACTGGGGTGGCGAAGTGAGCTAAAAAATGATGATGGATTCAACCCAGATCTGTGACTGGGGGTGAGTGTCTGAAAAGTTTCAGAGCTCCGTCCATCATCTCCTTGTGTTTCCTTTGTTATACCTAAGTTGGCAGTGTATGCCCAGACGTGGGTCCCTTGCACACTTTGCCACTGGATTCAAGCTAGCCTGGCTGATGAGGGGTGTTACCCCGAAACCAGTCCCAGGATGCTTGTTTTCGTTCCAGGGAAGACCTGGCTTGGCAGTTCGGGCTGGACTGTTACCATGAGCAACAGGGTCAAGACTGATTTGCATATGGCTGGGTCTGAACTGGGGTGGCGAAATGAGCTAAAGAACAGTGATGGATCAAACCCAGATCTGTGACTGGGGGTGAGTGTCTGAAAAGTTTCAGTGCTCCGTCCATCATCTCCTTGTGTTTGCTTTGGACATGAATTAAGCCAAAACGTTCGTCATGGCCTCTGGCCCTAAAAATCTGAAGTTGCGATATCTTGCACTTCGGGAAATCTCTATTGCAAGAACTCACGAATTTACATACCTGGGGGTCACATTTGATTCTCAGGGGACCTGGACCCCCTGCCTGAAACAGAGAAGACTTAACTTTTGTAACTCAATTGGTTATCTTTTCAGCCTGTCCTCTATAACTGGTAATACGCCCATAGCCCCCCTTGTTGAGATTTACAAAAGGATGCGCATATTTGTTTTAATGTACGGTTCTGGTCTGTGGGGATATAAATCAGCCAAACATCTGCAGGATCAGGAAAACAGAATATGCAAGCCTATCGTTGGCCTTTTGCCAAGGCCACCAACGTACGCTGTCCATGAGAAACCTAGATTACCGTATATAGTTGTGACATTAACCTAGCTCTGCTAATGTTATGGTGCTCCATTTGGCATAATCCTGCAGCCTCCCTGAATAGGGAGATCATTAGGGACTGCCTCTTATGTGACAATGGTCTCTATATTCCCTGGTTAAAGTCTATTAAGGTCACCTGTACTAAGCTGGGCAGTCCTGACATCTTCTCTGTGGCAGCAAATTTTACTTCGAGGGACAATACCTGGGTTAAATCCAGCTTTAGAGAACATAGACAAGGGCGAAGAGAACTGTCTGAGCTGAGGAAGCCTACCAACAGAGAGAGCCTGCTGGTTCAAACCACACTAGGGATGGAATCGTATCTAGAGATAGTCCCAAAAACCTGGGACAGGGTATTATTGGTTAGATTCAGGCTGGGCCAGATCAGGAGCTACCTCTCTTTCCCACTGGCCCAGTTTGATCCTAAATTTATTCTGGTTTTCCTTTGTGAATAGCACTCTCTGCAAACACTGGTGCACTTAGGTTTTATTGTAGCTGCACAAGAAGGTTTTTAATTCCCCTTCTTAGAGGTGCCTTTGTCTCCAGACACATTTTGGCACTTTTATTTTTGCAGATGCTTTCCACACCTGATGTATATGTAGATGTGGTTGCTTTTCTTAAATATGCTCTTCGGTGTAGGCAAATACTACTGTTTTAGCTGTTCTGAATGCCCCTGTTAATTTTGTGGTCTGGCTTAAAGTTTTTACTGACATCTATTTGTTGAGTGAGCCCCTATCCACACATAGTTTTTAGTATCCTGTTATTGTACTGTATTCTGTAGCGCTGTTCTGCCATTTGTGCTGTAGCTACATGGTATTTTGGTGCCAAGAAGGAGTGGTTATTGTTATTAGTCCTGCAATTTTGAGTTTTGGTACAGATTTTTAATGAATTATTTTAGTGGTCATAAAATAGACTTTTTGTATTTGTACTAATATGGAAGTTGCCCAAGTATGCCACCCGACAAACTTCGTTGTCATTCATTTAGGGCCAAACGTACGACCATTTGCTTTTGCGACTCGCAAATTGCGAAAAATTGCGAGTTGCAATTTGCGAGTCGCAAAAGCAAATGTACAACAGTGTCAGAGACACTGTTAGCGATTCCCAATGGGGTCGCAAAATGGGAGGCTCATGAATCTTAATGAGCCACTCGCAATTTGCGACCCCATTGGGAATGGCTGGCCCTCCCAGGGATGGTGGCCTGCTGGGCTCAGCAGACCTCCATGTCTGGGACTGCTTTTAAATAAAGCAGGTTTTTTTTTTTAAATGCAGCCCGTTTTCCTTAAAGGAAAACGGGATGCATTTAAAAAAATAAAATGAAACGTTTTCGTTTCATTTTTTTGAGGGCCCTTAAAAAATATTTTCCCATTCATTCCCAACGGGACCCCTTCCCGTTTGCGAATGCTTTACCACCTACTTGAAGTAGGTGGTAAATTGCGACTGTTTTGCGACCGCAACGGTCGCAAAACAGTCATACATAGGAGCTCAGACTCGCTATTAGGAAGGTACGCCTTGAAACGCCCCTTCCTAATAGCGAGTCACAAATCCTAATTAGCGAGTCGCAAATAAATTGCGACTTGCTAATTAGGGTTTGTACATGGCCTTTAGGTATTTTTGCATGCGCAAACGGGTCGCAAACCCGTTTGCGCACGCAAAAATACTTCGTACATCTGGCCCTTAGACTGCTGCTGAAAATGTCTGTAATGTTTGGAAATTTTGTGTTTCGCAAAAGTTCTTCCTCATACCTGTGGTTTTATATTTTGTATTTAATGATTCCTTTTATTGTATTTGATATGTATGTGCTTTTATGGTTTGTTTTTATGATCCAAATAAAGCTTGACTGGCTGACTGACACGCTCAGTGTCTTAATGGCTATGACATGATCTCTCATTGTGATTATGTGCTCTCTGATATGGTTTCCGATATAAATTAGATTGCATGAACACAACAGAATATGTAAAACGTATAATGTAATAGAATGTGTGAAATTGTTCATTTCATTCTTCTGTTTATTGTCAAATTTGCAAAATGTGAATATTTTGAATGTATGAAATTGTTAAATTCATTGTTCTGTTTATTGTCAGATTTGCAAAATGTGAATATTTTTTTCTTCTCAAATTTAATTTACAACATAACACATTTCTTTCAGTATTGGTGCTTCATCTGATTATCTCTTCTTCAATCCAAAGGTTTTCTCACTGTCTTTCCCATCACTACCTGCTTACTCACTAACACTATTTAAGGTCCATTCTGGCTTCCCCTTTTGTGATAATGTAATTAAAACAACTTTCATCATTTAGTTTGAAATTGCTACTGTTGAGCTTATCATTTTCCTCTTCAGAACATACAATTTTGTTCTTGCAGTATGGGTCTCTGTGCTTGTGTGAGGAAATTCATTTCCACCTCCTTTCTAGATTTAGGTGTTATCGTCAGCCGATATGGTTTTATTTAAAAAGATACTTTACATTCGCACTGTATATCACTGAATTGCAATACTTATTATTCATTTTCGACAGAGGAATATAGTCATTTAAGAACTACATTCCACACCAACATCAGATCATTATGTGCGACAGTCACATTAATACTATATTGTAAAGTGTTGTATGTGCGTTTATAGAGCACTTCATACCCCCAATGAGATGCCAAGGTGCATTAGTGGACAGGGTGACAAACAACACAGTCAGGAGTGCTTTGCTGGAAGAAAGTTGAGTTGTGTGTGTCCTATGTGGGAAGTGTTTTAGTAATGTGCATGAAGACCATGGAAGTATGTGTTTATGTTATTTCTCCACTTTTGTTGTCCAAGCCAGTGTGTCTAACTACCCAAAAAATAGGTTTATTTACGATGAAGCTAAACATGCTCCCATAGCAGGTCTGTGCATATGGAAGCAGTATTTGTCCCTAAAAATTAAGTTGTCATGTTTGAGATAAAATTGATCAGTTGATTATGCATCAATATATTAGTTGTTTCTTTGACTACTATAGCATATATTAAAGAGTGAGTTTGTGGTAAACTGAAATTCTGAGTCAACATATATCTCGTGAAACTAAGGTTAAGTGTGGCTCCCAGAGCAGACCTTCCATTGTCAAGAGTATTGGTATTTTCAGGGGGAGGGAACCTTCCTGCACATCTTATGGGAATGCCCAGAGATCGCTAAATACTGGCAAAAGGTCACTGATACTATGTCCAGGGTAGTGGGAGTGACAGTTCCCCTGGATGCGAAGTGGCTGCTACTAATGATTAAAGGTGACTCGGACTGGCCCAGATATGAGGGAATATGGTTGGCACTTGCAGCAGGGATCGCGAAGCGGAACATTGCCAGGGGGTGGGGGGCGCCTCTGCCTCCGACGCTGGAGGAGTGGAGACAGGACCTTGATTGGTGCCAGCGTGCTGAGGAAACGGTCTACAAAAGTAGGGGGTGCGTTAAGAAATGGGAAAAAATATGGGCGCCCTGGCGAAAGTACAGAGGAATGAATATGGGAAGCTGAATTCCACGGGGGGTTCTATATGCCTTATATCCTCACGTGCATGTAATATTATCATAGTACTGTGTCCGCCTCACTGTATACCCCTGGAAATGTCGATTGTACTTGATGTTTACTTGAGCAAAGTTAATAAAAAGATTCTTAAAAGAAAAGAGTATTGGTATTTTCTCTTCTTAAAATGTAAGACTTTAAAAGAGGAAGTGAAGCCAATATACTGATTTGGAGGACCTTTTTTTATCTCATCCACAAATATAAACTTGTATGGACCTGATATTATTTAACAATCCTCATGTGTATTCTGTAAACATGCATGCCGGCCATGTGTCTCCCTGCTCTATGTAAAGCATGCTGCTTTCCTCCAGAGCTAGGTTTAGGCTATGTATAAACTCACAATAACTTAAAATATAAAGTAGGCACCCTGTAAATATGTCCAGAAAACCTAAAATCTTTAAATTCTGTGGAAATTGTATTAATTGCTAAAGGTTTATGTATTTTATGGTACGTTTTAAAGCACATGCAATTTTGAACATGTCTCACACCAGCACCTTTAAATGGAAAATAATTTATATTAAAAAACAACAGAAAAGAAGGCACAAAAAAAATATGTTCAAGGGCAATAGGTGCAACATACTGGGGAAATAATCTTGTGGCAAAGGCCCCATGCAGTTGACTCACATAAAGCAGATCTTCTACTGATAAATATTTTGAGAATGAAAGTGCAGAAACTGAGAATACAATGTGTACCTAACTTGTTAGTTTCAGATTTTGACCCAGCCATGTGCAAGTGTGAGCGTAGGTATGTACGGTGAGAACACAATGCTTTCTGGATGTGTGCTGCTTCTGTTGTTATTGTTAATTTAATCACCTACTTTATAGCATCAGCAATAGATGCTATGTTGAGACATGTAGTTAACCTCTTTTTCTTCCAGGTGTCTCTTCAATACTTATCTGCTTCCTGCTGGGTTCTTGTGTCCCTTTTGGAAAACACGGATTGCCACATGCTCACATATGTGAGCACTAATAATGGTCTGTTGAAAAAGACAAATGATAAGAACTTCTATTAACATTTTGGAAAGGAAATCAAACATTTCCATTCTTATAATTTTAGAAGTTGTTCCATTTTTGGAACTTTCAATACTTCCACATCTAAAACTTTGCTGGTAAATTCATTCTATCACTAACAATTAGAGCAAAATACTTAGATAAGGTTCGAGACATACTTCTCTTCCTACCTTATGTTTATTTTTAATTCTAAGATCAAAACTAACACACACATTGACAAAGCCCGAGGTCTGGCCTTGGCAAGATGATGTAAAAGTTATTTTTTAAATTATTTGTATTCCAAACATATGCCACAAAATAAAAAAATATAAATGAACATGCCTGAAAGGTGGCAATATGCTTGCAATAAAATCTTGAATAAAAAATAATGATCAGATATAATTTTAATAGAACAGTACAGGTGCTTCCCAGAACTCGGTTATATGTAGAACAGAATAGATCTCCTTTTTAGTTTTAATGCACATAAATGTACTATAAATAAAAAAAAAAACGATATTTGTAAAGCGCTAAGAAATCACCCCTAAGTGTCTCAAGGCGCTGGGGGCCGTCGGGAAGATTAAGCGAGCTATTGCCCAGAGTCACATGGTGCTGGGTTGAGCTGCCGCCGGAGCCGGGGATTGAACCTTGAGCCCCGTGTTCCAGAGTCAGCTGCCCTGGCTGCTGCGCCACACCTCTCCCTCCTTGCCTTTGAATTACTGTAACTTTTTTATCTATGATTTTTTATTGCCTAAGGCTGGAAAGATTCCTAAAGCTGCTTCTAGGCCAGACCTAAAAAAGGAAGATAATCAAATTTGTATATCTGTTCAGTGTGTACACAGGGAGAAGCATAAGGCTTGTAGGGAGATGCCAGCTGGAAATAATATTGGTTGTCACCCATGTTAAAAATAAGGGTGGTCAGAACTCGCAGAGTTTTACTCCGAGAAATTCCACAGAGTTGCCTAAAAACTCTGCAAGATTCCACAGAGTTCTGCGAATGGTGAAATTTCAGCATGTTGCGCTGCTTATGCTGATTTTTTAGCGCTGGCAGCTTGTTCCAGGCTGTAAAATCAGTACAAACTGCACCACGTGCCACGCCAGAGGGCGCTGCTTTTTTTGCCACCTAAGTAGAATTTCTACTAGAGCTATAGTCTTCTCAACGGCAGCCACCTGCTCTGAGCGCCTGCATTGTGAAATCGCACCAGGACTCACCCTAGCACTCAATTTGTCTCACTCGCCAACTTAACATTGGTGAGCCGCGCACGAGAAAAACACTGCCACGCTGCGGTTAACAGAGTTTACCACCCACCCCTAGTTAAAAATACTTCCTAGACCCTATATATGGAAATTTCATTCTGTTTATGGTATAATCCACAGTAGTCTTTGCCTTTTTTAGTTCATGTTCAAAGGATTATTTTTTTACTTTTTCTGGACTTAAAAAAGCTATAACTCTGGTGACTGACGGGAGGAAGAGGATGTCCTAGGAACAGATGTGAGTTGCAACTGCCTTCTATGTGGCCTCAAAGATTTAGGGGCCGATTCCGATCTCGGCCGGTAGGGCACCGAATCGGATTCGGCTTAACCGGATCCGATTTGGAGCCCTCTTTCCCGACCGATTCGTACGTGCGTCCGGCCGAGCGAGTACGATGCGAGCGCACGCGAAATCGAAGTCCGACTTGTTCGCGGGTCCGAAGCGCTCCGACCGACTCGCACGGACACAACGCGCACCGCGCGATGGAGACGTTCCTTGGCCGGGCAAGTACGATGTGCGCTGCGAGCAGTCCGACCGACTCGCGCCGTCCGGCTCGAAAGAGCAGTCGGAGCCGCACTTTGGGGGTCCGACACTGTACGCGTAGCCGCGCGAGTCGCACACAGGGGGGACCCATGGGTCCCCCTACCTGTGCATGTACGCCGCGAGTCGCTTCGAGGCGTACCCGCTGTAGGGGGCACCCTTATTCGCCTCGCACCCATTGGGTCAATGGGAGTCCGCGTACGGGTTGTACGTCCGGCTCCCATTGACTCAATGCGAGTCCGACCGACTCGAGTCCGATTGCATGCGTGCGCATCGTACTCGTTCGGTCGGACTGCCAGTGTCCGATTCGGTCGGAAATCTCTCCGGGTCCGGCTCGGTCGGAGAGATTTCCGGCCTGAATCGGAATCGGCCCCTTAGCCGGAAGAAAGTTGTGTTGCTATGATAATCCAGACTTAAAATCCAAATACTTGTGATCTTGATGACTGTATTGGAATATTTGAATATAATATATATGATGCTATGATACAATTCACTAGCTTTAGAAGACACACACTTTCTTTAAAGATGGCAGCATCTCATGAGAAGTAGAAGCCTGTGTGACTAAAAGAGATCATGCATTTCACCACTTGGAATATTATTTCCATTTGGTCCCTGTTGGAAAGTGGCTTATTGGTAGTAGTGAATATATATTTACCACTGGCAATACGGTCACTAATGCAGTCAAAGGCTCAGTATAGGTCTCAGGAAATTATTCTCATGCTCAACCCTTGGTAGCTTGGCTGCGAGCACATAGGCTTAACTTCAAAGACAGGTATGTGAAGCATTTAAAAACACCAATTCAGTAAATAATTAAGACACAACACATCATAAAAACTCAACACTGAGTTATAAAAGTAGGAAATATTTTTACCTTTTAAATGACACCAAAACGAACAAAATCAAATGCAGGGAACCGGAGATATGAATTTTTAAAGATTTAGCACTATATAGCACATAGAATCCTATAGCGCCTATTGCGACTTCTGGTCGCGCTAGACTAGGCCAAAGTAAAAGTTTCAGGCCGACCGCGATGGATCCCTACGCAGCTACCCCTCGCGGTAGGTCTCGGTCAAAGTTTTAATCTCTGACTTAGAAACTTTTCAGGAGCTTTTCTTCCCGGGGTCCCTCGAAGCTCTCAGTCAGTCCGGATTAGGTGAAGTTTCGCAGGATTGCCTTGCAACGAGCTCCCGGTCAAACCTATGGAAGTCAGACCTCCAGAGCTTTCCAGCCGGATGAACCAAGGATTCAGGCCAGTTTGCGGTTAAAGGTGGGCGGCTTGACTCTCGCGGTTGGTCCCGGTCACCTTTTCTACGTTCGGACTTAGAAACATTTATGGAGCTTTTTCTCCTGGGCTCCCTCAATGCTCTTCACCGAGTCAGATTCGGTGAGGGTTCACCGGCTTGGGTTTCCACCAAATCCAGGTCAAACTCTGGAAGTCGGACCTCTGGAGCTTTTCAACGGGACTAACCTGGACGGCAGGCTGGCTCGCGGCTGAGTGTCACCGGCTTGGTTGGCGAGGACGAGTCTGTCCACTTATGGAGCTTTTTTCCAAAGTTGCTCCAAAGTTCTTCAAACTTCTGTAACTCATTCCTGGAGTTCCTTTGAGCGCCCCAAAGTGTCCAAAACTTTTTCCAAGAGTCTGGAAGCTCCAAGATGGTCCTTCTAAGTTTGGAACAATTACCTCAATCCACTCCTGCCGGTCTCCTCCTCCAATTGAAGATTATTGTTTACGACCCCTCCCCCATGCTCTGGCATTCCTTTTTTTTAATATTTTTTTTTTTATACATTTTTTATTTGGAGAGAATATACAGAGCACAAAAAAAAATACTTCATAAATAAAATATGGTCTTAATGATACATGTATAGAAAAGTTCAAATTTTTCGACATTTCATATATTTACAATATAAGAAGAAGAAAAAAAAAAAGAAGAGAGAATCTATGGCCATTCACTTCATATACAATGAGAAACAAAAGAAAATATAAGAGACGGGGAAGAAGCAAAACCATGTTACCTATGCCCGTGAGTTCTGTGCCCTTAAGCCAACCAATCCCTTCCAGCATTTTGCCTTGTGAGCCATTTATATTCATAGGAGCCCAGATTTTCCTGCCTCTCTTGCTAGCGCGCCGGCCTTTGCAATTATACAGTGACCTTTCAAGATTATATATGGCCAGCAGACGGCTCAACCAAGCATAATATGTAGGTGGATCAGCATCCTTCCATTGAGTAGCAACTAATAACCGGGCCACAGCTACTGAAACAAAAACAAATTCATTCTTCCTTGAATCATATTGTATTTTTTCATCATGTCCAAGCAACATTAGTGTAGGGGATATGCTGATTATACTCCCTAGTGCAGCAGATAAAAATTCCTCCATTCCCTTTTTGAGAGGTTCTAATTTCTCGCAACCATGGAACATATGTATTGTGTCTGCTGGCCCTTGATCACATCGAGGACATTTATCATTCTCTCTTTTCCCCCAGCGACAGAGCTTTGCAGGAGTAAAATAAAGATCATAAATGGTATAATAATGTTGGGCTTTCAGATTAGCTGAAAGAAATGTCCCCTTCCCTAGTGCTAATGATTGGCAAAGGTCTACATCAGGGTCTCCTAATTTGATAGCCTATCTGGTTTCCACAATTTCCAGATCATCAGGAAGTGTATCAATCAATATTTTATATATATATTTGATTTTTATCTGGGGGTGAAACATAGCCTCCATTAAGGGTATCCTATTTGTGGAGATCTTTTGCCTATTAATTTGATTTAGAAAGCTGGTAATCTACCGATATTTAAAATATGTCCCAACCGCTAAGCCATATCTTTGTTGTAGTTCAATAAATGGAAGCCTCTGGCCATTTGAGAATAGATCCCCGATTTTAGAGATCCCCTTTTCTTCCCATAATTTACCCAAATTATCATACATTAATATGGGGAATAGGGGAGATCGCCACAAAGGTGTATATCTGTTAAACTTCGGAATTTGTATAAGTCCAACTATTTTACTCCAGACTTTCCACATTGCTATTACCACCTTAAACCTAGTCTTCTTGTAATAGCTGGCCTCAACTTGTCGGAGGAGTGTTCCCTGCGCTATTTTACCTATAGCCAGTTCATATATAGATGGAATGCCCATATTTGCCTCTTGGTGTCTATCTGTCATATACCCATTTCCTGATGAAATCACGAAGGTCATCTGCTGTAAGAAAGTTGCAAAATAATAAAAGCGAAGATTGGGTGCTGACCATCCACCTCGCTCTTGTGGTAATGTTAAAAATGTAAGGGATCGTCGGATTTTCGTGTATTTCCAAATGAAATTGCTAAAGATACCCTCCAATTTCTTTAGGAGCAGATCCTCAATTTCCAGCGGGATGGATCTAAACATATATAAAATCTTGGGCAACATGACCATTTTAACTATATTACATCTTCCTATAAGTGTAAGATGGAGTCTATCTAGTAATCGTAAATTCGTGCTGATCTTATTTATCATGGGCGACATGTTTATTTTCCAGATAGAGTCCATATTGCAGCTTATTTTTATCCCAAGATAGATTACCTCATCCTGTCTTCGGGGATCATTACAGGGAGTTTTAGAGTTGCAAATGATCTGCGTTTTCCCTGTATTCAATAAATAACCAGATTTCCGGCCGTAATCGCTGGCCAGTTTCTGAATTTGTATAATTGCTCTTTCTGGGTCAGTGGTCACTACCGCCAGGTCGTCGGCATATGCCATTATCTTTGAGTCATAGCCATTACAACAGAGTGGAGTAATCGTCTGGTCTTGAAGAATTTGCTCTATAAAGATATCGATATATAGAGCAAATAATATGGGTGAACAAGGGCAGCCCTGCCTTGTCCCTCTTGCAATTTCAATTCGGCTTGACTCTAAACCCATTATATGTAGATTTGCATATGGTCTGTGGTACATTGCCTGTATAGCTTTTATAAAACCTGGCCCAAACCCTCTTTGTGCCATAATAGCCCATAAGTATTGCCATGAGACTCGATCAAATGCCTTCTCTGCATCTAGGAGGATCATAGCCATCTTCTCTCCTGTTACCTTGGCTATATCAAACAGGGCTATAGCAAGTCTGATGTGATCTTTTGTGCCTCTTCCTGGTATAAATCCGTGTTGCCACGGTGAGACTAGATGAGCTATGATCCTCCCTAATCGAGTCGCAAAAATTTTGGAATATAATTTAGTATCCACATTCATGAGGGATATGGGTCTGTAAGATGCTGGATTATCAGGGGGCTTTCCCTTTTTTAAAAAAACCACAATATCTGCTCCTTGCCAGGATTCCGGGGGAACCCCACTGTATTGAATACCAAGGAACAGATCTAAAAGTAGCGGAGCTATATCGTCCTGAATTGCTTTATAAAATTCCAAAGGAATTTTGTCGGGGCCGGCCGCTTTTCCTGGGGCCATAGACTGTAGGGCAGATACTACCTCTTCTATTGTAATCTCTTTTTCCATTTCCTGCTTCATTTCTTCACTAACCCTACGTTGATTTCCCAGAATTGTTTCGTTTTCATTGGGTAAAAGAGGATCGAGATTATCTTGTCGATATAGATCTATATAAAACTTCTCGAAAACCTTGATAATATCTTTTATATCTGTAAGGGGTGTACCATCCTGTCTTTTGACTTCGGTTATATTATTCCTGGCACCTCTCTGTTTAGTTCGTAAAGCCAACATTTTGCCCACGGATTCCCCATACTCATAACTCTCGTATTTGTGTGCCTGAAAGGCTGCCGCCCCTTTCTTACTATAGTAACTATTAATTTCAGCTTTGGCTACCGCTATTTCCTGCCGCAATGATATCTCCATAGCCTCTTGTTTTTGCCTAATCGCACATATGTGTTGTTTTTCTAATTCTCCCAGGCCTTCGATCAAAACATTAATCTCTTCTTTCTCTTGTTTTCTGGTCCTACCAACAAAGCTAATTGTCTCCCCGAAGACCTGCCTTGAAGCTATCCCAAACTATACATCGCGATGAGCTAAAACGATTCATCACGTAATACTCTATCGCCCATTGTCTGATATATTTCAAATATCGCTCATTAGTTAATAATGTCCTGTCAAATGTCCATTTACTTTGTAGATGGTCTCTGGTTTGAAGTACAAGTTCCATGATTAGTGGGTTATGGTCAGATAACAATCTAGGCAGTTTCTTTATCGCTGCAACCGCAAGCAGCGATGAAGAAACCAAAAAATAATCTAATCTGACGTACTTCTTATGGGGGTTTGAAAAGTAAGTATATCCTGGGTCGGTAGGATGTTTTGCTGCCCACACATCCAGCAAATCGTGACTAGTCCTTAGAGCAGATAGAGCCTTATGAACATGTGGTTTTCTGCCCAGATATTTATATGATTGAGCACTGCTTGCTTCATAATTGATATTCAAGTCTCCACATACTATTAATGGGGCTGGCCATGATGCTAATTCAATTTCTAAATCATTGAAAACTTGTGGATCGTCTTGATTCGATCCGTATATCGTACAGACTGTCAAACCGACGGGAAGTAGTGCAGTAGCCCATCTCCCCCATTTGTCCTCCAAGACACGTTTAGCTGGGCCCATACTATTCCTGACATGAATCGTTACCCCTCTAATAGTCGAGGTTTGAGTAGAGCATGCTACAAGGGAGTAGCCCTTGATAATTAAAATATCTTGCTTACTCCAGGGAATATGCGTTTCTTGTTGGCATATTATATCAGCTTTTAGTGTTCTCAGAGCTTCTGCAACACAAATACGTTTTACTTTATCGTTCAGGCCCCCAACATTAATTGAACAAATATTGATTTTTATCCATTTACATTGTATGATTCTCTCAACTTTGACTGCATTTGATTAGTTTTATTTACTCTCTCAGATCTCCAATTTATGTGCTCTCCAAATTTTTTGCTCTCCCTCCACCCTGTGCCCAACCCCCTTGAACCCTCTATCCCCCCTCCCCTCCTTCTACACCCTACCCTTGCCCCCGCCCCCCGTGCCCCCGCCCCCGTGCCCTTGGAACCCTCCCCCCTTCCTTGTTGAAAGGCATCCAGACTGATCCCAGTCTGTGGTGATGATTGCTGCTCCCTGATCAAAAGATAAATACTTGTCCTATTCTTGTCTATTCCTGTCTGCATTAGGCCAAAAAGAAAGAAAAACTAATTTTAATCATTTCAGACAGAAGAAAAATATAAGAAGGAGCCCATGGCAATTATATACCAAAATAAAATTAAAGTCTACATATGTGGGATAAGCAAATTACTCAACAGTCCTTCCATTTGTAGTTTGATGCTACATATGTAGCCCTATTGTTATGTTTATTGATCTAAGATTTCAGATCCCAGCTCTCCAGATACTCCTTAGCCTTTACCTCGGAAGAAAAAAACCGAGTGTGATCTCCCTTGATTACTTTCAGGCGAGCAGGATAGAACAGGAAGGCTTGCCCCCCCAAGTCTTGAAACGGTTTGATCATCTGGCGTAGACGCCACCGTCGCTCTACCGTGAAATGGCAGAAATCCGGTTGAACGAAAAAAGAATAGTCCCCTCCACTACGTTTTGTTGTTGGTCTGGCTTTGTCATAAATAGACTGACGTAAGAGAAAGTTACCGAAGTAAACCAACATAGCACGTGGTTTTGCATCCGATCTCAATGGCTACGTGAGGTTGAATGGAAACCCGGTGTGCCCTCTGCACTTCCAGTGCCCAATTCCATCCGTCCAAGTCTGGAAACGCCTTGGATAACATATCAACCATGTATGACCGGGGATCTGACCCTTCCTTTCCCTCCGGCACGCCTAGTACCCGCAGATTATTTCGGCGCTGCCGATTTTCATAATCTTCTAATTTCCATTGTATATCGATTAGTTGTGCATCATGAGCAGCGGTACTAGTTCGTGTGTCGGCCAGGTCATTCTCCAAAGTTTCTGTCCTGGTTTCAAGGGTTGTCAGGCGCTCATTAATTATGGTGCATGATTTTGCAACTTTCCTAACTGCCCCTTGAATCTTCCGCATGGCTGTCTGTGCCCGCCTGCTGTCTTGACGAGTCTCTTCCCGATGGGAGAGTATACATTGCAGAACAGTGTCGAGACTTGGGGGTGTTGGGGGGGAGTGTGTTATCACCCTGGGGGGATGGTGTTGTAAGACTGCTATGCAGTTCCACCCCTGAGTAATCCCATTTTAAACTTTTTTTTTGCAGGTTAGAGCTTGCTCTTCTTGTTGCTTTGCGCATTGTGGCTGTCGGATCTTTTTTGCCAGTGTCTGTGCCCTCCTCACTAGAGTCACCTAATGAATCTGACCCCGATTCTGATCCTGACCAAACTCCATCTGAGAGGGAGAAAAAGCAGTCCATATCTTGCTCACTATGGTTTGAAGAGGGTGTTTGTTTCTTAGTCTGGGCATTTCCCTGTTGGGGGTTTAATGGGGTAGCTTCCGGTATCATTTCCTCTGATTGAGCCCTCCCAGACCCTTCTGTAATGTGCTCCCCAATGCCCCTCGACATAGTTTGTAAACCGGGGGTAACAGAGGCGGTTGTTTCCACGCTGGCTGCAGGGACAGTTATGGGCGCAGATACGAGTGTTAGCGCAAGTTCGTCTGACATCTTGGGGCCACTACAAGCCATTATGATATCGTCCTCCCCTGCCGCATCACTCCCCCCTTGCCTCTGCTCACCTGCTCCATCTATACTTTGCTCCTGTAGTTGCGGTATCGTCGCCTGCTTCGTTCCTGGTGCTGCTCTCAGCAGTTCCAGGACGGAGGGTTCGCTCGCATGCTGTTGGGGCGGTGCTCCGCTTTTGCTCTTCCTGTCATCCGCTTTCACTTTCCGGGTCGATACAGGCTGTTTCTTTCCATGTTGCGCCAGGTTTCCTGCCTCCGTGTTTCCCCGAGGATCCGATGATGTTGTGGACTTCGGAGAGGAGCCAGCTCCCAAGCGTGTCTTCCCCTTCACTCCCCCTCCAGCCGGGATCTTTGGTGCCATCTTTTCCCGGGGATACGTCCGGTAATGCCCCGGACACTCAAAACAGCCTCCTTGCTCCTCGCTGTGTGTCAGTGCGGCCCAAAAGCAAAGCAGTGCCCTGATGAGCTCTGCACGGCAACCGGTGATCTCGCACTTGTTAGGACCGGAACAGAACTGCAGGTAAGGAGACAGTGTTTCCTTATAAATACCTGACCCTCCCCCCCCACCCCCCCTTCCCCCACCACTGGGACACCAAGGAGAGACCCTGGGGGTACTGAATATGCCACAATATTGTAGTTTATTAATTTTTCAGTGCCCCAAACACCAAAGTCGAGTTTGGACACAATTTACATTTTAAAAGCAGTCCTTCAACACAGGGCTGCTTTTAAACCGGCCTCAGCAGTGCACACAAGCAAGTGCAGAAAGTGCTGCTGGCCTCTAAACTACCATGACCTATTATGTACTAGGGACTTAAAAGTTGTTTCAATCACCCTACCCTATTATGTACTAGGACCTTATAGGGGAGGTCATGCCAATCATAGCGATACCCTAACCCATAGTGTACCCTAGTGTATATAGGTATTTTCACTGTATTCTAAGTGTGTTTTCAGCTTAGCACTGGCCCTGGGCCTGGTTAGGCAGAGCTCAGGGACAGTCAGAGTCAGTTACCACCAGTACCAGTCAGCAATAAATCTGGGGGTGCCCAGGGCACAGGATGACTTTGCAACAGTCCCATTAAAGTTGCCAAGACTGTGCCTATTTGGATCTTTATCAACAAATGGCCATTTCTGTGACTTTTTAGTTCTAAATATTTTATTAGGAATTAATAATTGATAAACATAACATACATTGAATTAAGTGACAATACATGGATATTAAAAATGAATATTAAATTAAAAATATCGTAACTGCTAAAAAGAAAGGGGATAAAATAATGAATAACAACAGAAATGCTGCATTATTAATGTAATCAACTATATGTTCACACCAAGGATTAGCATTTGTATGGCTTAGGGGAGGCAAACCAAGATTCATTACCCTTTTTGTAAATTTGACCCATTTTCACCATGAATGATAAGATAAACCCACTGATGATTTCCAATTGGAAGTGACTGAGTTATTCTCAAATGCCATCATAATAGCAAACAATTTACTTTCATCTTTACTTAGAGGAGTGTTTATAGTTTCTGATTAAGATGACAGATAATAGGTTATCTGAAAAAGAAAGAATCATACAAATCGTACCCCAAACTTTACTCTAAAAAACAAAAGCAGTTTTGCAATAGAAAATCCTATGAGATAATGGACTGTCATCACTAAACAGTATAAGCACCATAAAGTAAGGTTGGAAATCTGCAAGGGCTTACTCAGAAATGGCAAACTAATGCCTATAGCACAGGTCAAGGAGAATATTGAGACAAATGTCTACAGTGGGCAAAGTCAAGTTCGTTATTAATGTTTTTTAGGCAATTGTCTTTAAAACAATAAATGCATAATATACACACATAAATTTAACCTCAACCCTAACCCGCCCTCCTCCCCCCGGACCATACCAGGGTCCAAAACTGTATCTACTCACAGGACCCCACAAGGACCGCTATGAAGAGCAAGATTAAAGTGCGCATGTATCACTATATAATAGTTCTATCACTCAGTCCATTGGATGCAACATCAGCTAATCTAAACGGTCTAAAATTTGCAATCACCGCATTACTAGCCCAAACTTATTTTTAAAAATTTTGCTAAGGCACATGCAACGTCTACGATGATATATGTTATATTTTCTAAAAAGCGGTTCTAAAATCAGACATCCTACAAAAATTTAGACAGTCTTATAAGAAATAAACAGTAAAATTGGGAAATCTTAATCCACATGTACAACTGTTCTCAGCATCTAAAAGTGCATTCAATTTCTCAAACCTTAGATACCGAACATTCAAATCAACCTGGAATTTTAATAATAATAGGCGAAACTGGGTATTTGGCAAGGCAAATATATATGGGCACACCCTCTGATTATCCCAGAATTCCATCATATTGTTTGCTGAGGGTTTACTCTTTATGTACCCAAGTCAGACAACCTTGATGCTCTTCTACAGGCCTCTTTCAATTCACCTTTTGAAAGGTCTGTCATCTTGAATTTGTACATTTTGAAAGCCACAGCATTTTTTCCTAATCTATTCCTGACCTGCACCGCCCATTTTAGCTCACTCCTTGAAATTTCATTTGCACAGAGAATTTATACCTTTTGGGCCTCCGAGGACCAAACTTGTTCCCAGAATCACAGGGTTGATTTGAAGGACAGGAAATTCCAAGCCTGCATATCCCCTTCCAATCTTATCACCGGGCCCATCACACTTTTTGGTAGATCTAACAATTTTTTCAGACATTTACCCTAACACTTATCCCAACTTGCTTCCGTGCTTGGGGTCAATAACTCCGCCCTATTTATGCATTGAGAGAAGACCATCATGTAATAGGCTGCTAGAAGCGGGGTCCAAGGTGGTCCACCAAAAGTGTTCTTAAAATGCACAAGTCCTCCTATAGTTGATGCTGCACGCATCTCCACAATTTCTTTATGAAGGGCCCAGTTAAATTTTCTAGTCAACATCATTCCTAAATATTTGTAATGAGGTTACCACCTCCACCATCCTATTACACAATAACCGCTTATATGGTTTCGAGTTTTTCCCAAAGGCGATTATTTTTGTTTTTTCCAGGTTAACCTTAAGTTCGTTGGTTTCACAATTGGTATTAAATCTGTGCAATTTCCTCTGTAGGCCTACTTGAGACTGGTCTAAAATGGCCGGGTTGTCTGTGTAAAGGAGGCAAGATGTGTGTCTACCCCCAATTTTCCACGAAAAGGATTTGTTGGTAGCAAGGGCTCTGGGGAGATCTGCAAGAAACAAGGAAAACAACATAGGGACAGGACACAGCCCTGCCTCAGCCCATTTCCTAAGGGTATTCTTTTCGATAAGGCTCCATTTAAGTCAAGCTCAACTTGGGCTCAATTCTGTGAATACAGTTCCTGAAGTATTGCTAGTAGGCTAATGGGAATTGCAAGTTGTCGTAGCTTCTCCGACATAATAATATGACCCACAAGATTTGAAGGCTGAGCTAAAGTAAATCAATCAAAAAGACTTCATTTCCAAGAAGTCAACAAAACAACAAAACAGATTCCCTGTCCTTTCCATTGCCTTTTACCCCAGAGCTCCCAAGCTGAAACAGTGATCAACCATTGAATGCCCTTGCTTGAAGCCCCTTGTTCCAATGGGACAATATAATTGCACTCTATCCAGTTCTTGAGAGGGATAAGAATTACCTTTGAGTACAATTTTGCACCAACTTTAAGCAGGCTTATCAAGCTGATATTACCCGGGACATCCGTCTCCCTTTTTTTTTATATATAGGCTTGATTATTGCATCCTTCCACCTTGGTGGAAACATACCTGATCTTGTTATAAATACAAAAACATTTGAGAAGAAAGTTCCCATCACTTAGGATTGGACTTTATTACAATTGCTGGAAGGTATCATGCCCAGCTGCCTTGGTTAGATTTAGGGAGAATATCAGTTTTACTAAAGATTGTGCAGAGAATGTATCTAATGACTCCTTTCCCAATTTGGGCCAATTTCCTCTCAAAGTTACCGCTCTGGCCTTGTTGCACAAGTTACTAACTTGTGTAACGATATATCTGTAAGAGACAGTAGTTAGTGACAGATTCCTTACCTTAGAATATCCCCAGGCGTCAGGCTGGATCCGGAAAGTTTTTGCGTAGCAGTACCCTTGCGCGTCGGTAGGCGGCGTCGTGCGGCTCCGCGTCCGTCGTCGGCGTCGTGATCGCCGGGATGACGTCGCGGGCAGTACTTAGGCGCCGCCCCTGCGCGCTGACGTCAGTTCTGTACACGACTTTCCGCGCCAGGAACGCAGAGCCATGCAAGAAGCTGACATAGGTGTCTGAAAAATACTAGGGCCCTGAAAGGGATGTCCTTAACCCTAGAAATCAGTTCGCAGAATGGGGAGGATGGGTGGGGCGGTAAGGAATCTGTCACTAACTACTGTCTCTTACAGATATATTGTTACACAAGTTAGTAACTTGTGCATCTGAAAGAGACACGTTAGTGACAGATTCCTTACCTTAGAATAGATACCCCAGCAATACCAACCCCGGTGGTGGGTCTGCGAACAAAGATCAGACAAGGAAGTCCTGGAGGACAGAACGGCCAAAGAAGCCGTCCCTCCGGACCTGACTGTCAAGGCAGTAATGCTTTGTAAACGTGTGCAGCGAGGCCCACGTAGCTGCCTGACAGATAACCGGCAGCGGAACACCGCGGCCCAAGGCCGTGGTAGCAGCCGTTGCCCTGGTGGAATGGGCACGCAGCCCAACAGGAGGCTCCTTCTTAGCCAAAGAATAACAGGTCTTGATGCACAAGGTAACCCAGCGGGAGATGGTTCTCTTGTGCACCGCCCAACCTTTTTTGGCGCCCACGTAGCCAACAAAGAGCTGGTCATCCACCCGGAAGTGTTTTGTGCGGTCAATATAGAAGGAGAGCGCACGTTTTGGGTCCAGACGGTGGAGCCTCTCTTCCTCTCTGGAAGGATGCGGAGGCGGAAAGAAGGTGGGCAAAGTGATGGTCTGCCCAATGTGGAAAGCAGTAACCACCTTTGGCAAGAAGGACGGACGCGTCCGAAGAACAACCTTGTCTGGATGAACAGACAGAAAGGGAGGTTTGCAAGATAGAGCCTGGAGCTCACTCACCCGCCGAGCGGAGGTGATGGCCACCAGAAAGGCTGTCTTCAGAGTCAGAAGACGAAGAGGACAGTTATGTAGAGGCTCAAAGGGAGCGCACATTAAAAAGGTAAGAACCAAGTTCAAGTCCCACTGAGGCATCACAAACGGAACAGGAGGGAAGAGGGTGAGTAATGCCTTTTAAGAACCTGTTAACAACAGGGGACTTGAAAAGGGAGGGCTGATCAGGGAGCCTGAGGAAGGCCGAGATAGCACAAAGATAACCCTTGATGGTACCCAGGGCAGAACCCTGTTGGGCCAGAGAAAGAAGGAACAGAAGGACCTCAGAAAGAGGGGCAGAAGGGGATTCACAGCCTTTTCTGTGCACCATGCCACAAATTTGTTCCACCTGCAGGCGTATACCACCTTAGTGGAGGGACGCCTGGCTGCCAGAATCACATCACAAACTTCGGGAGGCAAGTCGAAAGGAATCAACTGCCGCCGCTCAATCTCCACGCAAGCAGGTGTAGACTGGACAGGTTCGGGTGGAGGACCGTCCCCTGCTGCTGCGACAGAAGATCCTCCCGAAGAGGCAGACGGATCGGGGGATCTACGCTCATACTGAGTAGCTCGGGATACCAAACTCTTCGAGCCCAGTCCGGAGCCACAAGAATGACTTGGGCCCGGTCGTGCCGAATCTTCTTCAACACTCTGGGTAGAAGTGGTATAGGCGGAAAGGCGTACAATAGACCGCAACTCCACTCGTGACGAAAGCGTCGCAGAGCGAGTGCCGCCTTGGAAATTCCAACGCGCAGAACTGATGACATTGCGCGTTCTCTTCGGTGGCGAATAGATCTAACCAAGGCTCTCCCCACTGTAGAAAGAGTCCTTGCGCCACTTCCGAGTGAAGACGCCATTCGTGATCCATCATGCACCTGCGGCTGAGTTCGTCCGCCCTGGCGTTCAGGGAACCTGCCAGGTGTTGAACCATCAGGAACATGCCCTGATGTTCCAGCCATGTCCAGAGGCGCAGAGCCTCCTGACAGAGGGTCCACGACCCCACCCCGCCCTGTTTGTTGCAGTACCACATGGCGGTGGTGTTGTCGGTGAACACCTGCACTACCTTCCCTTTGACAGAGGGAAGGAATGCCTTGAGTGCAAGTCGGATCGCCCGGAGCTCCAGAAGGTTGATATGGAGCCGGGACTCCGCCGGAGACCAGAGGCCTCTGATCTCCGCCTCTCCCATGTGACCGCCCCATCCCAGAAGGGACGCGTCCGTCACAACTGTGTGCTCTGGCTGGGGAAGGGAGAGGGATCTGCCCATGACCCATTGTCGGTTCGAGAGCCACCACTGCAACTGTTTTGCAGTCCCCTCCGAGATCTGGACGTGATCGGACAGGTTGCCCTGGTGCTGCGCCCACTGGAACTTCAGGTCCCACTGCAGAGCCCGCATATGCCATCTGGCATGATTGACCAGCAGGATGCAGGAGGCCATGAGGCCCAGCAGCCTCAGGGTCATCCGTACCGAAACCCAGGATAAAGGCTGAAAGATCGGAATCATAGCCTGAATATCCCGGACTCGCCATTCGGGAGGATAGGCCCGAAACTGCGTCGTGTCCAGAACTGCTCCGATGAAAAGGAGCTGTGGAGAAGGAATCAGATGCGACTTCGGCACATTGATGGAGAACCCCAGCGAGTGCAGGAGTTCGGCCGTAGTCTGGAGGTGGGAGACGACTGCCTGGGACGAGCCCGCCTTCAGCAGCCAGTCGTCGAGGTAGGGGAAGACTGAAACCCCTGCCCGGCGCAGATGAGCTGCGACCACCGCCATCACTTTCGTGAACACCCGAGGGGCACTGGTAAGGCCAAAGGGGAGCACGGTGAACTGAAAATGCTCGGGGCCTACCGTGAACCGAAGGTAACGCCGGTGGGCCGGCAGGACGGGGATGTGGAAATATGCGTCCTGCAAGTCCAACGCTACCAACCAGTCTCCAGGGTCGAGGGCAGTCAAGACCTGAGCTAGGGTGAGCATCTTGAACTTCTCCTTCCGGAGGAAGCGATTGACGTTCCGGAGGTCCAAGATAGGACGCATGTCCTCCTTGTCCTTTTTGGGCACCAGGAAGTAGTGGGAGTAGCAACCACGCCCTACTTCTGGGGTCGGAACATGCTCGATGGCCCTCTTGGCCAAGAGGGCCGTGACTTCCTTCTGCAGAAGTACCAAGTGATCCCCTGACATGCGGTGGAATTGAGGTGGCATGGCTGGGGGGTGGTCTCGAAGGGGAGGGAGTAGCCCCTTCGGACAATGTCCAAGACCCACCTGTCCGAGGTGATGGTACGCCAGTGGGGAAGGTGATGGCGGACCCTGCCCCCTACTGGCGTGCTGTGCACCTGAAAGGAGGGACTAGGAGGGCTTGGAGGCCGCGGACGGGTTGGAGGTGGTGGCCTGACCCGCACGCTGGTTGCCCGATCCGCCACGGCGGAATCCACGTCCTCGGCCACGCGAAGACGCCTGCTGCGCGGGCCGGTGGCTGGGCTGCTGACGTGAAGGGCGCCCTACCGTGGCCACGATAGGGGCGAAAAGCAGAAGTCAGCGGAGGGCGTGTAGCAGAAGGCCCAGGGACTTAGCAGTAGCCCGTGAGTCCTTAAAGCGCTCCAACGCATGGTCTGCTTTGGACCCAAAAAGACCGACTCCATCAAAGGGCATGTCCATGAGAGTATTCTGGACATCCCCTGAAAAACCAGTGGTTCTCAGCCAGGCGTGGCGTCGCAGCGCCACCGTCGTTGCAATAGACCTGCCCAGCGAGTCGGCGGTATCAAGGCCACATCGTATCGTGTATTTGGCCGCATCCCTTCCTTCCGCAATGGCGCGGGGAAAGCAGTGTCTGGACCTCCTCAGAACACTGGGGCAAAACAGTCGCCACCGAATCCCACAAGGAGTGGGTATATCGGCCCAAAAGACAAGCGGTGTTGATGGACCGCAAGCCAGCACTGGAGGAAGAAAAACCCTTCTTCCCAAATTGATCCAGGCGTTTGGATTCCCTATCCGGAGGGGCGGTAGGGAAGGCGGTTTGGGAAGCGGAGGCTTGGACAACCAAGCTCTCAGGAGTGGGGTGGACAGAGAGAAACAGGGGGTCGCCCGAAGCTGGGCGATGGCGTCGGGACACGTTCCTATCCACAGGAGCCCCTGTGTTGGGCTTGGACCAGGCGCCCAAAAGAACGTCAGTGAGGGCGTCGTTAAACGGCAGCACAGTCTCCGTAGAGGAGGCTGCCGGCTGAAGCACCTCTGTCAAGATATTAGTCTTGACCGCCACAGTAGGGAGTTGGAGACGTAAGGCCCCAGCCGCCCTACGCAACACCGTTGCAAAATTGGCTCCCTCCTCCGTAGCCACGGGAGGAGACAGCATGCCAGTGTCAGGGGAAGTATCTAGACCACTGGCATCCCCTAGACCCTCTGTCCAGTCCTCATCGTACTGACACTGTTGTGTCAGAGGGTCATCAGACCCCTCCCAGTCCTCCTGGTCCTCCCCTGGTTCAAAATAAGGAGGAGGAGGGACATTTGGGACCCAAGGTCCCATCGGCGCCGGAACCGGCGTCGAGCGACGTCGGTCCGGGTCCATGTCCGGAGCCGGAAGGAACTGGGGGACGACGCCGCCCGGAGCCCCAGGCGGCGTCGAGAACGGCACCGGAGACATCGGCGCCGGCGGAGGTGCCGTTAGGTCGACCAGCATCGATGGGGGTTGTGGAGCCGGGATCGAGGCCGGGGCCGGAGCCGGGATCGAGGCTAGAGGCACGGGCGACGCCGGGGCCGGAGCCATCGGCGACGCCGGAGCAACCCCATCAGGGCCCGCGGGGCCCGAAGGCGCACCGGAGGGACCTTGAGGCCCGAAGAGGCGGGCCATGGCCGACAGGAATTCCTGTACTTGGGCCGGATCCGCCCCCGAACCCGGGAAGGACGGGTATTGCGGGGGCGACTCCACAGGCATGTCCGGGGCCGCGGGGCGGGGACGGTGCCGGGAGGGGCCTCAGCCGAGTCGCGAGACCGGCGAGGCGAAGTCCTAGAGCGACGATGCTTTTTGGACTTTTTGTGTTTGGACTTACCGGACGAAGAAGACTTCGATGCCGGCGACCGGTGTGGACTCCGCGATCGACCCCTGGACCTCTCACGCGACCGGGGCTTGCGCGGAGCCGAATGCCGGGCCTCGAGGAGCTTTCGAGACCGCTCTCGCAAAGCTTTCGGGTTGAGGGCCCGGCAGTCGGAACAAGACTCCCGTGTCGTGGCCTCGGCCGAGGCAGAAGAGACACTCCCGATGCGGGTCTGTGATGGACATCATCCGAGCACAGGCGCCGCAACGTTTAAACCCGGGCATCCCTTTGGTTTTTGTTTAGTTAAATAGATGGTTTTAGTAACATTTTGAAAATGGAATTATAGTACTGCCTTCGCACGGCACACAGCCATGCCCGGCCTCCGGGTTGTGAAGTTAAGAATTGAAATGTATATTGGGCTTCGCTCTGCCGGCTTTGAGTTGTAGGCAGTAAGCTGTGTTCATCGCTTGCTTATTCCGTTAATAAAAATGATTGAACATAAACCCGGGCATCCCTACGACACCTTGAAGTCGATTCGAAGAAAAACAGTGAAAAAATTCACCAAAAAAGTTAGTCAAAAAATGACTAGGGCACTGCTCTTCCCGGATCTGCGCTTGCTGGCGCGGAAAAAGAAGAACTGACGTCAGCGCACAGGGGCGGCGCCTAAGTACTGCCCGCGACGTCATCCCGGCGATCACGACGCCGACGACGGACGCGGAGCCGCACGACGCCGCCTACCGACGCGCAAGGGTATTGCTACGCAAAAACTTTCCGGATCCAGCCTGACGCCTGGGGATATTCTAAGGTAAGGAATCTGTCACTAACGTGTCTCTTTCAGATATTATTGCCTAAATAGGTGACCCAAGCATTTTCTGGAACCATGCCCTTATAGGTGAAATCGACTTTGTGCATCCTCTCAGAACTAACTTCCAAACTTTTTTCATATCCTTATCCTGGAGGGTGCAAACCATAAGGCCCCAAGTTGACTGATCATAAGTCTGCTTCTTGGCACTAATCAATGCATCTTAATCCTTTTTTATGCATTTGTACCCTTCTTTTCCATTGAAAGCCCCCAAGGAGCACCTTGCCCTTCCCACTTTCCTCAGCTCCTTCCTAATGGTTAAGCACTCCTTATCAAACCAGGGCTGTTTCGAGAACCCGCAGGGCTTATCCTTTTTGGCCTCATAATTGCACATTCTAACTATGGGGGTCAATCGTTTGACTACCTCTGCAATGTTCTCAGAGTACCAGTCCAAACTTTTGAGGCCCACTTCCCCACCGATCCCCAGATCATTGGACACTTTGTATTGCGTTAGTAGGGACATGCATCTTTCATCAATTCTTTTAGAAAGATACTTCCACCGGAATCACCCTCTCCTTTTGGTATGAAACAGCAAGTAAAGCTGTTCTTAAGCCCCAATGGTCACTGTTCCTAATTCGTAACACCTCAAAGCTTGTACAGATGTCAAAAAAACATGCCTGTATAAACATATAGTCAATTGGGCAGCTCTGATTGCTATGCTCAAACGTTTGGGCTGCTGGCATAATCTCCCTAAACTGGCTGTTTAGTTTGACAAATCCTAACTCGGAGAGAGATTTTATTAATTGCAGATCATAATTTGATTTGGCACATTCTGGGGAAATTGCGTTGGGAATTCCATAACTTTCAGGCATGTCTCTGACACTGATCTCTACCTGGGCAGGGGGCTAACTGGTATTTAAAATCCACTAATAAGGAACAGGGCCGTTTCTACCACTAGGCAGCACTAGGCGGCTGCCTAGGGCGGCAAAATGTGGAGGGCGGCCGTGGCAAAAGTTAAAAACATGAGTTCTTTTTCTTTTTTTTTTTTTTTAGTCTCTTCTGACTTCTATTGAGTATTGAATCTGCCACTGCCAGCCTGTCCAGGTAGCGTAACTAGCGCGGGCGCGGCTCGCCTTTAATTACACTGTCGACGTCGTGACCAGGGTGACGTGACGTGAGGAGATCACGATCGGCGCCACCCACGGCAGCCGCGGGGGCTGTGCCTGTGCGCGCGCCGCAGAGCAAAGAGAGTTACGCGGCGCTACCTGTGGCCCGCCTGCAGGCCTATCAGGTGAGGTACCGGGGAGGCCGGGAATCGGGATGGGATCCGGGTCGGCTGGCAGCGGCAGGCAGACGGTGCCTCGGGCGAGGGCGAGGCACACCTGGCTGTGCAATGGGGCTCTTCACTTCCAGTCTACTTAGCCTGACACTGCCATCGGCCTTCCAG
This sequence comes from Calotriton arnoldi, assembly GCA_963921515.1. Classification (NCBI taxonomy): domain Eukaryota; kingdom Metazoa; phylum Chordata; class Amphibia; order Caudata; family Salamandridae; genus Calotriton; species Calotriton arnoldi. The sequence goes on from CAWUFW010000261.1 coordinate 3,166,003, forward strand.
GGCGCATGCCTTTTATTTATTTATTTATTTATGTGATTTTATATAGCTCGAACATTACCCGAAGGTGTCAGAGCGCGCTTTACATAACAACCAGTTGCATTACATGAGGACATTGGATTATATGAGATACATAAGAGATATAAAACAGATACAAACAGATAAACTCTCAAATCACAAAGGCATGATAGTAAATACAAAGGTCTACTACATACACTGGTTAGAGTGAATTACAAAAGGACCAGTTACATTACATGAGGACTTAGGAGAATACGAGTTACAAAAAGATAGAGATTGGACAGGGGAGGGTTGACATCAGATGTGGGCTAGTGGTCACACCTGGTCAAAAATCTCTTGCCAGCTCTGAGGAATGTACACCTTTTGTCTTTTGTTCCAGTCGCGTGCAACTTAGCTGTGTGTTGGGGCAACATGCCTTTAGTAACTCTGAGTAGCTAGTGAAAGACAAGGACGAATAGGCTTTGGTTTTTGTTGTGCAGGGAGGGGTCGGCTGCTGAAGAGGATACTGTATTTTTTAGGCTCATGAATTTACGAGCTGTCACACCGCAGCAGACAGGTGTTGAACAACAAGCCCCCATAAAGCATCTTGTGTAGGCATTCTATCCTCCAGGACAAGATATAATGGCTTTGGCAGAGAGATCTGTGTGGTGTTGCAAATGCAACAGGCGGAACTGCATTTGGCAGGGCTGCGCGGGAGGCCTAGGGGTTATAATGGTGTCGCATTGACATTTGGCGAACAAGTTTCATTGCCGTCTTGACCACTGAATTCAGAGAAGACTGATCTGCCACTCAATCTAGATGACCAAGAAGTTGTGCTAAAAATTCCTTAGAAGTAAGGGTTGTAATTATTATGTAATTATGTTATGACGATTTGTTAACTGTAAGCGCTTGGATAATAGGTGCTATTATTTATTATCCAACTCATTAGTACTTATAGTACCTCCTTTTGAAGTATGAAAATCTATGCTTGCTCTGCCTGTATTCAAACCTTTGACATGTACTTCTCCAGGTGGTAGATTGGACCACTAAGCTGTGTACCGGGACGTGCAGGTGTAAAGAACATGCCTATTCAACATGCTACTGAATCTTCTACATTGGGTGATGAATGGGGAAGCTTTTAGAGTAGCTGAGCAGGGCCGTTTCTACCACTACTAGGCAGGAATAGGCAGCTTGTGACGTCGTGTCTGGAGCCAAGGGGGTTTGAAGTGCGTGCAGGGCCTCACAGCGCTGCTGAATGAATTGAGAAAGCCCGTATCCCTTGAAGGTAAATTGATGTTAATGCCAACTCACGAGCTTTAAATCGAGAGGCCTAGGGTTCCTGGTCAGTGTGTATTAGTGTATTCTTCCGGTCATACATTCTGGTGTTACATTGTGTAGGCATCTGATCAACCAGAAGCGTAATTTGAATTGTACCTTCACATGCACTGGAAGCCATTGCAGAGATATTGAGGCTGCTATAATTTGATCGCCTCTAAAGGAATTTGCTGAGCTTTGGGCTTGCTGAAGCCTATGAATTTGGAGAACTGGCGGTCCTCCTTAGAACGCAGTATAATACTCTCAGTGGGAAGTCCTAATAGTACCCACTACCATTGCATTTTCAGCACCCCGCCTTTGGTAGTGGCTTCCTTAGTGTCCTGTCCTATGACCTGGAGATAGATGGCATCCTACATATTACTTGTCGTGGGGGCAGGGGTTATTTTTTGCGATGTGTCATGGCAGAGGCTTTTGGTGAAATGTGATGATTGGATGGATGGAGCCCAGGTTTTACACATGGAATCGGATGGGATTATGAAGTGGTACCGCCGGCGCCATGAGAGGCGAAGCTTGGCATGCCTGATGTTCGACAGTACCTATAAGTTATTACCCATTATTGCAGATGTGCAGCAACAGTCGTCGTTGTACACTGCTGCCTGCTTAAAGGTTCTAGGGAAGAGTTTCAACTGGAGTTATCCCAGTGGCTTGGACCCAAGTTAAAAGGGGAGGGGAGAATGCCCATTGGTGTGGGGGAAGTGGTCTCTGAGTGACTTCATGTTTGAGTGGGGATGAATGATGGGGTGGGGGGAGTCTTTCACATTGAGGATAGGAAAGTGCGTCCGTTATGTGGCAAAGAGTATGTGCTTATTTAGTTATTTATTGTTTGATGTGTTTTTTGTTTAATGTTGAATGCTAGTTCTTTTATATCTAATGCATTAATTCTTCTAGCCTGGATGACCGGGGGAGAGAGTGATGGTAGTAAAAGGGAGGGGGCGGCATTTTTCAATTCTCGCCTAGGGCGGCAAAACACCTAGAAACGGCCCTGATAAGGAAATTGGTGGGGGGCGACAACTCTGTCAAAACCGTCAAGTCCCTCTGCAATATCTCTCACATTTCCTTTCAGGTCTCACATTGATTTTCATAAACATTGGCAACTATTAAGCTATAGACAGTGGCACCTGTTGTACAGGTCCAGGAAGCAAGCCGGGAGCCAGTCACTACTTTCTGTATAACTCTTGCTCCTTTGCTGCATTTTGTTGAAACCAATGTTATCAGCCCACCTTTTAAGCGCCCAGGCCCCACTTATGTTCCCCCTTTTACAAATTGCATTAGCCCACTCAGATGGATTTGGTCACCCGCCAACCAAGACTCCTGAAAAAAAAGTTCTCATACTCATCCCAGATTTAAGTAGGATCTATAGTTCTATTTAGGTTTCCCAGCCCATGCACGTTCCAAGAAAAAACTCCCAAGCTGGCAGGTGCAGAAACTACCTAATCCACCTGCCCCTCCCCAAGAAGAGACACTCTCCCTATCAACGATTAGATGCATAAATCTATTGCGAAGAGGGATTGAATCTACCACTCCTTCTCTTGAATGTGCAGGAATAGTTACTTCAAGGGCATCATGATTGCAATCCACCAAGCGAGAGAAGGACGGGATTACCTCCACGCCACTTACCATATTTAGTTGTTCCAAGTTGAAGCCAGCAGGATTAGCCAATAAAGGCAGCTCCAATCGAGGTGTCTCTACCTCTAATACAGGCACAATTCTTAAGCCTAATTTACTGAGCTCATCTCTGGCCTCCAATACCAAGCCAACGAATACTGGGGAACTAAAACTAACTTTCTTGACTTCTCTCCCTGCTAAAGATTCTCTGAAGGCTACTTGCTCAATGTCCCTTGTCGTAACCACCTCCAGTGCCTTACAGGCTGAAAATACCTTTAAGAAGCTTGACCTATTCAACAGCTTCCCTTTACTTGCTTTTTTCCCCCTTATTTGTCACAGCCAAGTACAGATATTTTGCTCTGGGATCCCTATGCAAACCTGTGTCTGCTCTAGGTCCAATTCTTGACCAAATTGTCTAGTTGTTGTAATGCCTTGGCACTTCATTATCTTAAGTCTCCTTCCTATGTGTGGAGAGGCATTTCTCCCTGATCCCTAAACGACTTTCCCTGATCCTGTAGGGCCCTTAATTCCCTTCTTGTTATGTGGACTACTAATGCCTATACTTAAGGGCCTGGACCTAGACTGCAATAAGGCGATAGCCTCCATTACCATACCTTGTCTCTTTCCATCATACCCTTCTCCCTTTGACTTACTCTCCTATTTTTCCCTTGTTTCTTTTTGGGTTGGGGTGATTTGTATAAGCCTTCCACTAACCTAGGCTTTTGGGGGGTGTTTCTTGGGTTTTTACCCATACTCATACCTTTCCTGCCATTACGACTGAGCAAGCGCCAGTTTCCAGCCCACCCATGATACCACCTTCTCACCAACTTTGGTCTTCTAGATATATACATGGTGGCGCTTCCCTGATTCCCCCCTTTGTGCCGGTGCCTCCTCACCAAGCTCCAGAGCTTCGGAGGCTACTGGTATTACAAGGGTAGGCATACAAGAATTAATTGACTTTAACTCGCAGAGAATCTCCTTAAGTATACCAGCCTCTACTCTCAGGGACTCATTTGTGGCGAGGGATGATTCAAACTGTCCATGCAATGTTTTCTGCATTAGAAGAAGAACATCCAACATTGGAGAAGGACCAGTTAATAAGGAGTCAATATTAGCTGCAGAAGTGGCCATAGTCCCTTGGTCCTCACCTTGAGGTGATGCGCCTGCCAGATCAGACATAACAGCCAACACTCTCCTGGGCAGTCTGTTATCAGGTATTTCCCTACTGCCTTTATTCCCCCCTGAACTCCCTGCTGCCTCGGCCCCTCTTCTGAGCTCACAAAGCTCAGTTCAGTAGGCTGAAACATACACGGAGAGAAGGAAAGTCGGGGTGCAACATTTCCGAATTTTCTATCAGGTGCAAAGCCTCCTTTTCCTGGGTATCTAGTATCTCCAGGGGACGTCCTATGGGGGAGGACACTAGTCCCAACTTTGCGGAATCCTGTGCCGTTATGGTCCTTAAGTGCTTTCCCACAAAGTCCTTCATTGAAACTACTGGATCTTTGGTAAGGATTGCGCATCCCAGGAGAGCGTTCTAATCCAACGAGGCTAGCCTCATACCGACATGAAGGCAAGACGATCTCGGGCCAAGAATGTCTCTAATTTCTGGTGTGTTGACTATCACACCACCATTTTTTTTTAACTTTTTGATGCCTCTTTCCTTTTGGGGAGGCATCTCTGGCCAGCCTGATTAGAGGTTTCGGGCATTTAAAAAAACACTTTAAAATATTTTTACTTAGAGATCACTAACCTTCTTCTCCTGTCCCAATGACTAAACCCTGCTACGGAGCCGCTGCCACCACCCTTTACGGCCACCACCCTTTACGGCCATTTTGCTGTGGGCCACATAACTCCATGTATATGCCCTTTATACGATCCCTCTCCTTTTTTTCGTTATTATCTGGGAGCTGTGGTGCTGCCACCACTGCTACAGGGGTATCCTCCAGGGGCGCCTCTCCGGGATTGCAGGCCCTACTAGGCCCTTTACAGAACTGATCCTTCCCACGCTGAGTAGCGCATTACAACAGCTTGCCACTAGGGCTGGGCCTCCTGCCGGCTCCAACTGGCTCCTGCCGGCAACTATCAATGGTGCCATTAGGCGTCAACAAATAAAATAGAGACCAATTTCTGGGGGTAAAGCCCAGGCAGCAACTATGGGTGAAAGTAACTCCAGCAGCGCCAGCCGAGGAGTGAAGCCACAGCGCGTCAGGCACCAAGGGATGCCAGCTATCGGCAAACAGAAACGATGCAGCTTCGTTTAACAGGCAGGCACGAGCACAGACTCGCATACAGCACAACACATCACATGAGCGTCGAGAGGAGAAGGTCTGTCAGAGTTCTCATGGAAATGCTATGCGCAGTGTTAGTCAGTAGGCAAAAAGAGTAGAGAGAAAATAGCAGACACAGCAGGATTCAGGCTGTCTACCATGGGTAGACAGGCATTATTCAGATGGTGCAGGAGGCCTAATCTGATTTTTAATTTGAACCATCCTTTTAAAGTTTTTTAGCATTCTTAATACAGTTTACAGATCAGTCATGCTGACCAATTATGCATGTCAAAGTAACATTTGAGCCCACCATAACTTCTGTATGCATGTCATACTTTTCAGGGTTTAACAGGAGCTACTGGTTCATTGAGCTATAATACTAGCACATTTTTAAACAACCCATATAAGCAGAGGTCTTATTCTAGAGCAGCTCAAGGTGATGGAGTAATCCTTCCAGCCCCTCCGTACACCCGCCCTGCATGCCCACCTCATTGTTTTGTGAAATCCCTGCTCTTGGGAAACATGATCTTGTATTTCGCAGCTTTGTGCACCTGTAACCCCGTCTCCAGGATAAACCGATATAGGTGGGGAGGAGCGATATTCCGCAGAGGGATTCTCTCCGTCACCAGAGTAGGTTTCTCACTCCTGCATTGGATGTTCCTCTTGATGCACCTGTAAGTCTCCTAGCAAGTTTTCCCAATCTGCTGATATGGGTTTCTTGCACAATCCCTGCACCTCCTCCCACTCTGCCTTGCCCCACTTGAGTGTCGCCACGCACCAACGCCCCAACCCAGGCAGTGTGTTAGGCTTTCAGTGCATAGTGATCAATCTACGAACCATCAACATTGCCAGGTCTATGAAACAGTTCAAAGCGCTCCCTGCTTTCCTGCATTTATATAGCCCTAATATGCCACTTGCCATATTATTGAGATCATTACGGCCTGTTATTTCAGCTAGTGTATTCATGACCTCGTGCCATAGGTCTTTGGCCATCGGAAAGTTCCAGAACATGTGGTCCATGTCAGTGTCAGGCTCTGTACATCATGGGCAAGTCAAAGCGGATCCAAATATCCTGAGGAGTTTCTCTGGGGTGAGATCAGCCCTGTGTAAAATGTTGAGTTGTATATATTAGAATTTAGAGTTACGAGAATCCTTGCGTGGGTTTAGGAGACCCCTGTCCCATTATTTCTGTGTCAATTTCCGGCCAATGTCCCTCTCCCAATGCCTTGGGACTGCCAATAAGGGGTCTTGTAAAGTATGCAAGAGGGCACGCTCCAGCCACGTTTCCAGTATCGGTGCTCACCTATAGTGTGCATGGTATGTATGAGTGGGTGCTGATCAGGTGCTGTGTCAATGATTTGCCACAGCCGTCCGAGCTCGGCCACCAACCAGCCATGAGCTAGGAAGTGTCTTGCTAGGAAGGCCCTTGTCCTCTCTCAGTTGCTCAAAAGGGATTAGTACACCATCCTGAAATAGGTCACCTTTGATTCCCCACGCTGGCTGTCTCCCATATCGTCATCCCTTCTCCTCCAATCAATTCCCTAAACTGTCTGTTTGAACCGAGGCGAATCCCAGGCATGCATTGAAGCATATTCAGCATAAGACCAAGCTCCTTTGAAAGCTTGCGTGGGCCACATGCAGTAAGCCTTTGGCCCACTGAGGTATCACCTTTGTGGGTAGAAAAGCCTCCCTCACTACTCGTTGCGCACAGGCCTCAAAGGGCATATCCAGTTCCTCCACATACCGCCCTGCCATCCAACGAGCGGGCCATTGCAGTTGTGGCACCAGATAATAATGTTCTAAATTTGGGGCCCTAAAGCCTCCTTTTTCGACCGGTAGTTGCATTTTATACAGTGCTATTCGGCATCTGCCCTTATTCCACAGGAAACCCTCCAACATCGCTTGAAGAGTGCGGAATGTGCTCCAGGGCATGCTTACAGAGAGGTAATGGAATGTATACAACAGGCGGGGAAGTATCACCATTTTTGACAGCGACACTGTACCTTGTACTGAGAGCGGGAGCGTGCTCCAGAACGTCAATTGTGGATGGAGGAAGGCAATGGCTTTGGTAAGGTTGCCATCCATGAGGTCCCGGGAGGTGTGGTAAATGTTGATGCCCAAGTATCAGAAACTGTGCAGTTCCCAGTGAAGGGACCACAAACTGTTGTGGCATGCACTCCAGGTTCATCTGAAACAGCCAAGTCTTTGACCAGTTCACCCCTTGCCCCAAGGCAACTCAAAACTCTGTCAATATATCCGTTATCTCATTAAAACCCTCTCGTATGTCCCGCACATAGATTAGTATGTCGTCCACGTAAAATGAGACTACTTGCGACACTCCCTCTACTGGTATACCCCACGCCTGGCCCTGCTGTCTGAGCCTCTGTGCTAGCGGTTCACTCACTAAAGCGAATACGAGCGGGGAAAGAAGACATCCCCAGTGTGTGCCTCTGCTCCCTGGGAAAGGGACCAAAATACATTACTCTATCTTCCATCGCACCATGGGTTCCGAATAGACGAGCCTTATAAGTCTTTGTAACCTGTCATCTATGTCCATTGCAGTTAAGGTTGTGAACATACATCCCCATTCGATGGTGTTGAATGCTTTCTCTAGGTCCAACACTACGCATGTCGCATAAGGCCATTAAGTTGGTGCCATCTCTAGTACCCGTCAGAATCTACGTATGTTAAGTGTAGTGGACCTGCCCGATATGAATCCACTTGGATCCACATGGACCGCAGGAGGCCCAATCTGATTGAAAGGAGCAACACTACAAAGGTCTATGCAGAGAATGACAGGTTGGCAATCCATAGAATCATCATGCTTAAATTTGATTTTAATAGTCACTCAAACTTAAACTGAGCATTCAAACGCACACATGATTACATCTGGCTGCTACAGTGGATGGACAATTAGACATCTGGGATAGTCAGTTTCTGAGAACCTCAAAGTAATTCAATAGGATGTTCTTCATAGTACGTCAGAACTTCAAACCTGATCAAATATGCTGCTGTTTGTACGTATTTCAGTATAAATTAAATGAAAATAAATTATATAAAGTGCATGCTTGCCCAAGGGCGTCTTGGTGCTAGCCAGTTCAGCAGAATGGAAAGAAAAGATAAAGAAAACTGATCCAAAGATCAAAAAGGCAGGTTTTGAGATTTTGTCCTCAAAGAAGACAGGGAAGTACAATTCTTCAAATGTAAAGGCAGGGTGTTAAACCACTCAGTGGTGCCATAAACAAAGCTTCTACCACCCCAGTGGGCTCTCTTAAATTCAGGGCTGACCACATTGTGAGCTGATGAAGATCGCAGAGCTCTGGGTGGAACATACCAGACAAATTTATTTTTTAAACATTCAGGTTCTAAGCCATGTAAGTCTTTAAAAGCAATCCATAATGCCTTAAAATCTATGCGCTTGTGCCCAGGTAGCCAGTGAAGTTGGACTAGGGCCAGAGAGGCAGATAGATGCTTAGGAATTCCTACCAACAGCCGAGCTGCAGCAATCTGCAGAATCTGTAACTTATTCAGTCAACGCTTCTGCAAATTGATGTACAGGGCATTGCAGTAGTTCAACTTTGAGAGGATAAGGGCAGTGACCACTGATTAAGGTAAAGAAAGATGACGAGGTCACTGCATTTGTCTGTTTATCAAACGACAAATGATCATCAAATACTATCCCCAGATTTTTTATTTTGGGGTCAGGAACAGGTACGTTACCCATGTCTAGCAGCCACCAGTCTGGAGATAAAAAGGAGGTATTGATGCCTAGAAGCAATACTTCCATTTTGCTGACATTTTACTTTAAACAATTATTGGTCATCCAGTAACTAATCTGTTGAATACAGCTGCGAAAATTGGCAGCCGATTCCTGCTGGTTTCTGGCCACGGAGACAACAATCTGGGTGTAATCTGCATAGCTTATCACCGAAACCCCAAGTGATTTAATAAGATTGGCTAGGGGTGTAACATATAAGTTAAAAAGGGTAGGGCTCAACGAAGAGCCCTGGGCTACCCCACAAGGAAGAGAGAATGGCCTGGAAGAGTAACTATCCAGAGCTACAAATTGCTCCCTCTCAGATAGAAAGGATTTAAGCAGAGTGAGAGCCAAATCTCTAATTTCCAAAGAATCGATACAATTGATCAATACCTTGTGATCAACCGTATCAAATGCGGCCGAGAGGTCTAACAAAATCAGTGCCAGAGGATTACCCACATCCAAGATAGCTCTCAGTTCTTCCGATGCTGTTATCAAAGCAGAATCAGTGCTGTGTGTACTCCTATAACCATATTGTGTGTGATCCAAAAATGTATTTGATTTAAGAAAGAAAGTGATTTCTTTGTTACTTGCTTTCTCCACAATCTTGGCTGGAAAGGGAAGGTGGGATGTGGGCCTGTAGTTGCTTGGGTCCAAAGGATTAAGATGTGGGTTTTTTAGCAACGGTAAAATTGAAGCTACTTTCCAGACTTTAGGGAAATATTCTTAAAAGAACATTTCATTGAAGATATTAGTTAGGTGGCTGGCTATTGTCTTAGCAACAGATTGCAGGATCTTTGCTAGACAAGGTTCCAATGGTGAACTGGATCCAGTGTCTAAGATTAGATCCTGAACTTGAGCGACTGTAAGCCTGGTAAAAGAAGAAAGAGATGTTGGGATGAGATCAGAAGGTGTCTCCGCAGGGATTTGGGGGGCACGACACCCGACAATTGAGGGTCAACATCTAAGGATGTCGAGGAGGTTTGCACCAGATTTTTAGTAAATATATTATATATGTCAAGTAACTTTGTCTGAAAAGCAGATGCAATATTATCGCATAATGATTGACTACTATTGGTCTTTCCAAATGTCTTCGATTTTAGCCAGCTTTTTAACCGGGGCGAAAAATTCCATAGATGAATTTGTTTGCTGATATTTTTTGCAAAACATACCCCGATTTTTGAGAGAAATCAGATCTTTATATTCTGAGATTTTTTGTTTATATAAGATTTTTTCTCTGGGGTCATAATGTTGCCTCCAACTACGCTCTTGCTGTCTACATTGCTGTTTCAGTTATCTGAGTATCTCAGAGAACCAGGGTTGGGAGGGAGTTAATCTCCTATTGCTAACCGATTTTGTGGGGGCCAGCTGGTTAAAAGCTGAAGTGAGCCAAGAGTGATACTCCTGAGTATCATGATCAAGGTGATTAGTAACTGTAGGAGGTGATAATTGCAATATATTTTTAAGCAATTCTGGATAAATGTTATGGCAAGAGTGGCAGTCCTTAGAAACAGAAGGTGGGGGTTGTTTTAAACAACTTAGTATCAGATTTTAAGTTAAACATAACTGCGGCATGGTCTGACCAAGTTAATGGTAAAATCTCTGAGAAGGATAATGACATATTATCAGAAAAAATGCCGTCAAGCGTGTGACCAGCAGAATGAGATGGGGCCGTAACTGAGTCATGCTAAGACAGTTCATTAAATCTAGCAGGCTTTCAGAGTCCTTATTTTCCTTGTTCTCCAGGTGAAAATTAAAATCACTGAGAACAATGAAATCCGCAGTCTCTGCCTTGGCCTTAAGCAATTGGCAAAAGCTGTGTAAAAAGGTAGACCTAGGGCCTGGTGGTTGGTAGATTAGCAGACCATTGGAGGAGGCATGGTTATTTGGAATTAACTTAAAATTCAAAGCCTCGTATTGCTTGGAGATGGGTTGCAGCAGAGAAACTACCGGTCAAGTAGTTTCGATACACTATGGCTAAGCCACCCCCTCTCTTTCCAGAGCGGTCAAGTCTGCACATCAAGTAGCCCTCTGGAATGGCTAATACAAAATCCGGACCCAAACTCTCGTCTGCCCAGGTTTCCATAACAAAGGCAAGGTCTATGTTGCAAGCTTGAAGGAATTCAAAGAATTCCAACTTGTTTTTGATAAGCGATCTTGCATTTAATAAAGTGCTACGAAGCAATTGGTAGGTGGGCATAGTTTTAGATGGAGATTGTTCAGCTCTGGTGACTGTGCTGACATTGGAGTTAAGAAACGTTGTAGAACAGCTAGGGCAAGTCAACAAATTAACTGTTGTCAAGAGATCGAACAAGGGGCTGCATTGGTTCCTACCGTAGAGACACAATATAAGCAGGTAATTCCTGGTATACTGGGATGGCCGTCTGTGTTCTGGTGACATACCGACAGAGTGGCTGGCGCTGAGTGCCATCCGAGCACGGCCGGGGCAGACGGACATGTCTTTGGCGTGCCAGCAGAGCGCCCGCTGCGTGGATGTGCAGTTTGGCAGCTTTTCAAACCCAACATCCTGACCAGGTAGGGGGGGGGAGGAGTGTCCAAAGCACTCCTCAGCGCAAAACTGTGAGGGCAAAAGAAGAACAAAAACGGGGGTCCAGCAACCTCTTTTGTATAAAAGAACAAGTTCTCTCGTCTGAAACATATACTGGTAAATCAAATGAGAATAATAAATATGATCCAACATTTGAGCAACCATTACATTAACTTTAATATCTGCCTAGTACTAGAAAAAATAATGGGGCGACCCGGTGTCCCTCAGAACCTGGGTATATGTATAAAATAAAACAATTGGTTCTGTTGGGATGTTCAATTACTTAGAAAACGTAAGTAGCAACAGCTTACTTGTAACCTATACCAATAATTAAACCATAACACACACCAATATTAGTATTCAATACTGTATTTAGAAATGGATATCAAATAATCATGGCTGTCACAATTTACAAATTCAATTGTAATAAAGAATAAGTGACTGTTGGTGAAAAAGTGACATGTAGTGATGGGTGACGTTGAAAGTGCACTATATACAAGACAATTAAACATGCATTCAAGTGAGGGGAGAAGAATTTCTGTTTGTCCTTTTTATTTTAGCACATATATCGCAGGATTCATTAGCAAATTAAACTGTGATCCTGAGCGTTGTGCAGACATATGTAGTCGCTCGACGTTTCGACCCTGTTGGTAGCGCAAAAGTAAAAATGCGTCAAGGTGGGTCTTCTTCAGGACAAGAAGGGGAAGGACAGCCAAAATGCAGATTCTTTAGTCTGTCTGCAATTATCAAGTGCCTCTTATTCAAAGTGGGGCTAATAATTACACCCTCTCAGGACTCCACCAGCCGGTTGGAGCCTCAATAGAGTTCTTTTAAACGACTTCCACCCATCGGTTGGAGTCTTTTAAATAGCCAGTCAGATGAATAGCGTGATCTGGCAAAAAGCGCGTCCGTCCGGCAGCTGCTTTGTTCTCAGGTTTAATTATTGGTATAGGTTACAAGTAAGCTGTTGCTACATACGTTTTCTAAGTAATTGAACATCCCGACAGAACCAATTGTTTTATTTTATATATTATTAATATCTGCCTGGGCAGGATTAAAAATTTGGATGGAATTTTTGAAAATCTCACTTTACCAACATGAGCAGCCTATTTGATTAAATTTGAGTGCACACCCAAATAATTTCTGCCCAGCTTGCCAGTGTGGTGCCAGGAGAAATGGCGCTGTATGGTTCCTCATCTTGCCCTAGAGGAGACCTTTAATCCTCCTATCATCCAACTTTGACATCTTCCAGAGGAATTCTGCTGGTGTTCCTTGAACAAACTACTCAGTATCAGACTAAAGTACAATACAAAAATAAAAACATTACATAAAATTACATCCACACTATAAACAATAAACACACAGGAAATTGCAGTATATAAAGAGTCAATGAGAAATACCAACAACAAATTGCCTTTCCCAATAGCGAACCTCCCCGATAGCCTGCCCACTTTGCACCAGGCCCCTTAACAGTTGGACCTCAACAAACATGAAGTCAAAGATTTCTGGTAATGGAGCACAAGATGCCCTGGAGAAACAGAATAGGGGCTTGTAGAAGCTACTTCTGACTACAATTCTGAGTTTTTCTTGAAGGGAGAAAGCTGCTACCTCTCAGATAATTGCACCAATCCCTATATACCAGTGGTCATCAAACTTTTTAATGCCCCCCCCCCCCAAGTATTAAAAAACAAAAAACATTGGGGCCTCCCCCGAATTTTTCGCAATTATTCTTTTACATTTGCAATGTTTAAATATGTATAGACTTATCTAAACATTACAGTTATGTTAAACCTTTTAAAAATGCAATCAAATGCATGATTGACAAACATACTATTCTGGTTAGCTAGGCCTTACTAACTTGTAAAACTATCTAGAGTGTGATTATCCAAAATGGGGGCGGGAGATTTGAAGAATATTTGGAGTCCCTTCCCTTTTGACACTTACTCCCAGCCAAATAGAAATGACAAAATAATGTTCGTAATAGCCCATTACTGAGTGGCTTTCTGCTGATCATTTGTTTTCAGCTTAAAACAAAGCACTGCTATTAGTGTGATGCTTCTTTTAACCAGAGCCTGGCGCCACCTTCCCCCCCACCCCCGGGATCAGTTAAGGACCCTTAGTTTGAAGACCTTGCCATATGTCCTTCTTCTCCCATTTGGGTACTACACGTATTAGTTTCACCCTCAAGACTGAATTTTCTCTCCCCAGTAGCTTTCAATTTCTGAGCCCAACATTTAGACCATTAACAAATGGGTGTAGAGTGCAAAGCAGGACGTTTATTTAAAATACATTTGAGGCACTTATATTTAGCGGTATAACCTTTCAGATCTTCATGCCCAACCATATTCTCAGTGAGGGTAGTGATGTACATGATTAATATTCATGGATAACCAATCTGTGAAGTAGTTGATCTAAGGCAGCAAAAACAAAAGTTTCAAATTCTAGTAATCATTACCCACCTTTTCTCATCACAACTCACAGCAACCCATCAGGCTTTACCCACCCGGATGAACCCCTTATCCGATGTATAATGAAGGATCCATGGATTAGAGCTGTTGAACGGGTGGGTGGTACCAAATTAAACTTTACATAGATTATAGCATTCTCTTACCAGAACCTGAGTCTTATAACTTTGGCAGTGTCTTTAAGGCAATTGAAGTCTTAATAAAGATATCCAGATATCAAATTACAAAGAACAAAATAGAGATTGTATTATTTAATGTAGCTGCTAGTTGGTAGAAATGCTACCCAACCTGTTGGATACTTGTAGATCAGAATCGTAAAGTGTTCAGATATGCATTGCCTAAACTATGGTGAAGTCTTACCATCTTTTTGTCATTCAAAATCAGTTCAATTGTTGAGGTTCTTTACAAGAGAAACGATCAACCTAGTGAAATTAGATAACTGTAATTTCCTTTGTAGCAGCAGATATGAATGCCCAGTTCACACAGTCGAAAGACTTCCTAGCATTTATGAAAAGGACCATCAAAGAAGCATATGTGTTCTCAGCTAGGTCAAAGGTTTCTATTAAGTAGTGGGTATTTAGCTATCAAGAATTGAACAGGTATAAGCCAGTTGGATTAGGTTATATAAGCTTGTGAATCATGCTGTTCACCCCATTAATATACCGACGTGGGACACCTTTTTGATCCAAATACTAAAGAATAGTTTGGAACAAATGGAGCTTATTTGATGTTGCCTACAATCAAATATATGTCATTTGGGATTATTTAGCAACAAATAGATTTGCTCACATCCTGCATTTAAACGTTGGAAAGTGAATAATTTTCCGACATGCCTCAATTGTCATGGAGTCTTATAAGAATATAGAAATGTTTTCTTAGTTGAATAAACAAAAGCTAATTTGCCTTTGTGTCATTTCTGCACATCCAGGGCCACCAATGCGTGTGAGAAGCTACATGTTGTGTGCAGTTGCCAACTGAGTGATCAAAATTCAGGGTTGACATGGGAGATGCGTCAGTTGTGTTGGGAGGAGCTCAGAAACTAACAGGCATCCTCTGGTTAGGTTTAATACAAGAAAACACCTTAATGTACATACACAGAGAAACGTGATGGCAAAAACTAAACTTTGACACAGACAAGCAAATGACCCTACACCTGGTTTTGTTTTAACATAGAAAACATCTAGCCATAGATTTGAGATTAGATAGGGATATAGATCCAAATTAATGGAAAAGCCTCCGAAATTGTCAACTGTGGAGAGAACGGATGTCCATCAAACTCCATCCCTCTACCTGGCTGCGACCCTCTCCCACATACCCACATCCTGCAGCATTGGGCCATCTTTCACCTACAAGTTGGCATTTCTAATTAGGTTGAATGAGCTGCTCACCCATGCCTCCATGATACACTGAGCCACATCTAAATCCCACTGAAGCGCCCTCCTCTACCATTTCGCCCCATCAAAATTTGGCCAGCCAGCATGCATGGGACCATAAGAAAATGGAGAATGTAGGGCATATAGAGCCAATCACTGTGCAATGTGAGATAACCTCAAAAACACACCTGTGCAATTAGGTAGTCCTTTAGAGTAGGAAAGTGTGTGCATGTGTTCTGCTCGCAACCTACCTCCACACAATTTCCACCTAGCCCTGGGGGGAGCCAAGGAGTGACAACAGAGTACCTCTTACTTTGGAATGCACAAAAGGGGGTGGGAAATCCAAGGCTTTTGAGGAATGAACATTATGACGTCCTGTTGGAAGTCCAATGGTGGCATATTCTAAATCATATTTCACTGCACGCCTAGCATTACGCTGTATGCTTTGAGTACTGCCACATCATGTACTGTGATTGGATGTTCAAATAATTAGGCTGCCTTAAAGACATGCTTCCCAGCACATTATGCATAGCCCTTTAACCACACACTTTGTCTCTTTTGCAGGCGAAATGGGTTCTTGACCATAATGATGTAGTCCTTGGAGAGTTGCTGGGCAGTGTAAGTACAAGGTAGTTGTGTAGAGAAATATTAAGTGTGTATGCCTACATTTACCTTTTTTAAGTGAGGTCTTAACTTATATATATATATATTCCTCCGTCACTGCTGACTGCCGCCGTGCTTCTGATCGAAGGACGCAAGGACAAATGCTGGATTAGCAAGTCCGCAATACGTATGCCCATTACCTCGCTCCTCTTCACGCAAGGAAAGTCGACGCTCAGGAGTATTGCATAAAGCAGTTTCTTTAATAAAGTGCTCTCTTTCTACCCTGGCACATTTCTAATGCCCCGCAGCCTTGATCACAAGCAGCAAGGCGTCATGTTGTTCTCATATTTACACCACATATCATGTGACATTATAATAACCACTGAAAACAGACTTCGCCCTATATTGCTTACTGTACAAATGCAGCAGTCAAATCATTATTTCTTTTCTCTGCACAATATACCTAAACAGAGCCAATTCATTAAACAATAATGGGTTGCATTATAATATTACATAAATATTCCTCTTAAAATTGTATAAAAGGAGAATTTTCAGTATAAAATGCCACAATGTTTTATAAGAACAGGCCTACTGTTGAAAACATAACATCGCAGTTTTGAATAAAGCCCCAGTTATCAATGCCTGTTGTGCTTTATATATATATTGTTTTCTCTTTCCGTAATACTGCACTTGCAGATTCATTTCTATGAACACTCATACAGCCCTAGTGGGCAAACTCTACTACCACACAATAGTAGTATTCTAAACTGCTGTCATAATAAATAACTATATATGAAGCAGGCCTTACTTAAGATTCATGCCTAAAATTAAATAACATTTAGCCCAAGTGGGCAATAATAATTAACACTAACAACTCAATATAATTATTAAGTCATTATCTTTGCGGCCTCGTACCTATAGATGTTCATAAAGCCCTGATGGGCAGTCTCTGCTCCCGCATGCTATTATAGATTTCTATTGTAGTGACTGAACATACATTCAACTTTCTACATAAAAGCAAAACCCTGTTTCAGTATCTGTGTGTAACTACCATCCTCGTGTGTTAAGTAAAGTGCTGTGTACTAAAATAATAGTGGTTTAAAATATTAAAATCCTGAAACTCCCTCTACTTGTGTTAAGAGAGATTTCTAGCACGGCTGCAAATGTGTATGCAAGTCCTCTTCCATATTTATCCACATGGGATTTTAGTATTCAGCTCAATAATATACCAGGACTCCACTTACTTCAACAATTTCTCCCTGTGGCCCTCTCTTTTAATTAAAGCTGTTGCATCTACTACAAACTACATCATTCCTTGCGCATCACTCAAATGTTTTTCTTCAAAGTTGCGGGCTACTGGGTATGTTCTATGTGTGTTCTTTGTAGCCCTTATGTGTTAGAGGATCCTCTTATGGACGCGTAGCATGGTGCTTCCCACATAGAGTAATCCACAGGGACATTGTAGGATGTAGACTGTATGGTCGGTCTTGCAATGAAAATAGCCTCATATGTGCTTTGAAGTCTTAAGTAGTGGTGATTTAAATTCCTGTACATTTTTCCCATGTTGGCAGGCCTTACATTTGACACACTCCCTAAAAGCTGAATTTTCTCCAAACCAGTTTTTCTTTTGTCTGTTACTCTCGCGGCTACTTTTCACTAAATAATCCCTCATGGATTTTGCCTTTCTGAAAGTAACACCTGGCCTGCGTTGGGCAACCTTGCAGATTACTGGATCATTCCTCATCAAGTGCCAATACTTCTGTATTATAGTCCGCACTGCCTCGTCTTGTTTATAAAAAGTAGTGATCAGTCTAAAATTGTTATTGTTATTGTTAATTTATATTTATATAGCGCCAAATCACCACAGGTCTCTAGGCGCACAGCAAACCCTAAACCTGGAACTTAACATGCTTCCCAAAGCTTCACATCCCCGGATAAGCCTATCCGAACGCCTGAGTAAAAAGGAAGGTCTTAAGACCCTTCCTAAACGGAAGTAAGGAAGTTTCCCTACACAGGCTATCCGGGAGCTTATTCCAAAGCTGAGGACTCACAACTGAAAAGGCACGCCCCCCCAGAGTATTTTTATCAAAGCGTGGGCTTGCCAGCAGGCTTGCCTCAGCCGATCGGAGGCATCGTCCTGGCACATATTTCTTCAGACGATCTTTGATGTAACCAGGTGCTGCTCCATGGAGGGCCTTGTGTGCAATGCACAGCCCCTTGAACCTGACCCTCTGCCTTATGGGGATCAATCTTATTCTTTTTGCTTTTAAACAAGAGATGCTGTCTTGATTTCACTTTAGATTGTCTTTTTGCTTCCTCAATGCAGGTCTGTGAATAACCCCTATCCTGAAATCTTCTTGTCAGGTCTTCTAGAGCCTCAATTTTCTCGGTACAGTTTTTCCTGATGTGCAAACTCTCACCATAGGGAATACTCTTGACCAAATTCTGCGGATAATAGCTGGAAAGATGGGAATCCAAGGAAATGCCCTCAAATGGATCACATCCTGCCTCACCAGAAGAACCCAGAGGGTCTGCCTTCCACCCTACACCTCTGGCCCAAAAAGCATCATCTGCGGCATTCTCCAAGGGTCCTCCCTCAGCCCCACCCTGTTCAACACATACATGGCCCCTCTGGCCACCCGGGTTGGACCCTATGGTATGAACATCATATCATATGCTGACGACACCCAACTCTTCCTGTTCAGCATGACCAGCGTAGCCAGCTGGCTGCAAAACAATTGCCTCAAACTCAACACCGACAAAACAGAGGTACTCACTTTGGGAGCAACACATCCCCGTGGGATGACTCCTGGTGGACAGCATAACTGGGCCCTGCACCCACAGAACACACAAGGAACCTCGGCATCATACTCAACAGCAAGCTCACCATGAGGAAACAGAATAACGCAGTGTCCTCCACCTGCTTCTTCACCATCTGCATAATCTTCAAGTGGATCCCCATCAGCACCAGATGCACCATCACCTAGGCCCTCATCACCAGCTGCTTGGACTATGGCAATACCCTATACGTCGCTATCACCGCACAGCTGCTCAGCTGACTTCAGACCATTCAGAACACAGCAGCAAGGCTCCTCCTCGACCTTCCGAGGACGGTCCACATCACCCCACATCTCAGAAGCCTTAACTGGCTCCCTGCCCACAAAAGGTGCCAGTTCAAGATGTTAACCCATGCTTTCAAAGCCCTGCACAACATAGGACCAGCCTACTTTAACCACTGGGTAACCTTCCACCAACCCTTCAGACATCTGCACTCCGCCTCCCTTTCCCATACTCCTCGCTTCCACCGAAGCAGGAGCGGCAGCCGGGCCTTCTACCTGGCCTCCAAGTCCTGGACCTCCATCTCCGGACTGCTCCCACCCTTCAGGAATTCAGAAACTGCTTAAAGACCTGCCAGTTCTACTGACCACTCCCAGCAGCAACAACCCCCCACCCCCCCCACCCCCAGTGACTGGATACCCTCACGGGTGATAAGCAGCACTCTACAAATCCTTTGATTGATTGATGCATGCAGTAATGTGTTACCTGATGTAGGTTTCCCAAATAGCCTGTTTTCTGGTTTATTTTTCTTTACATATGCAGTTAGATCAAGAAAATTTACTTCAGTACTGCTTATTGTGCTTGTGAAATGAAGATTAAGATCATTCATACCAATTTTTTTCATAAACATGCTGGCACTTTCCTCTGTGCCTTTCCAGACTACAAAGAGGTCATTGTTAAACCTACACCAAAACATTGTGTTCCACCCAATCATCATGATGTTCTGTCTAGACCACCTGCTCCTCCCAGCAGCCCATATGAAAATTAGCATAGCTGGGGGCGAAGCAGGTGCCCATCACTGTTCCTCTGACCTTCTGGAACAAGTCATTGTGAAGATAAAAAAAATTATTTTCTAAATAGCTCTTAATTATCAACAATAACATTTTAGTGTACTTCCACAATTTCAAAGGCCTTGCACCTAAAAAGTGCTCTACTGCTCTTAACCCATCCTTACGCTGTATGCTTGAGTAGAGTGTGGCTACATCAATAGTCATTAAGCTGTATTCATCTTCCCAATGGATAGCATACATTTTCCTCAAGCAGTCTCCCATGTCCTGAATATAAGCGGGCAAACTTCTAACAAAGTGTCCCAAAAGGTGATCCACATATTTGGAAGTGGTCTCAAATGCACCCCCCAATGCTGTAATAATGGGGCATCCTGGCGGGTTCTCTCTATCCTTCTGAACCTTTGGAATCAATTGAAACACAGATGTCTTAGGATGCTCTATTCGTAAAAATTGGTACTCCTAATGGCTGAGCGGGGCGGGAGGGAGTGGGGGTACCGAATCTGTGCTGGTTTCATTATGGTTAACTGTTTATTTTATTTTCCTTCTTTTCTTGTCTATATTATTCCCATTTGATCCAAAACAGCTTTTATTTGGGAATTTCATTAATGTATGGTCCCTTCGAGCCACTATTGTGCCAAATATAAAACCTGAATAAAATTTGTTTAAAAAAAAAATGAGTACTCCTCATGACTCTGGAGATGTTGATCACGCCAGTCCAAGAAATCTTTGTTATTATCTTTTTGTACAGATTTCAACAATAAACTGGGAACCCTTATGTACCACTGTTCATTGTTTAAGTGTTTATATGCCTCTGCCACTCATTTTTCAATAGACCACGGTACCAAATTCCTACCCTTGTCAGAATTTCTAATCTCAAGCAAAAACTTTATTTCGGCGATTGCCAAAAAATCACATGCAATACAGTACATGTATGCAATAATACCTTTGAAATCCACACTGATTTTTTTGTCTACAAGGAATAAAAGAAGGCCAAAAAAGGCAAGGATAAAACAAACATACAAGTGCTATACAAAGTTAAAAACAGTTAAACTTCATTCATTATGCTTATGATTGGTCCATATTTAAAACCAGGCAAGGTGCATACAAAGCAACTTTAGAGGAGGCAAACTGGGGTTAAAAACAATTCCCTTAGGTTGAGAGGGTGGTGGTACCAAGGACAGTACTTTTCAGTTGACTTTTCCACATTGAGAGTAAAAAGCGGGAGATAGCGAAAACAATTGGGAGGGATTGGACTAGAGTATCCTAGATGCAATTCTGAAGTCCCTAACGCCCGGGTTGTGGCACAAAGGCAAGATCCACACCCTCCTACAAGCATGATATTGCGGACAGAAGAATATTATGTGATCAAAACATACCCTGGTCTCAGGGCAAAAAGGGGAATTTATATCTGCTTTGGAAAAGGGGCGACGCCACTTCTCAGTAAAAGGTGCGAATCTGCAACGTCCCCATCTGAAATTTAATGAACAGAGACCCGGCGAGCTGGGGCTCAATGAGGCCCATGTAGGCTTCCAAGCAGTAAGCAACCTTCAATTCCAAAAAGGCTGCAGTCAGGGTACCCGCCCTCCCAGATCTGTGGAGCCCTCCATCCACAGCGTTCCAGTACATCCCCTTGAGTGCGATCTCAGAGACACTACATGCAGACTTAGGATGCCCCCAAAGGTTCACACACCCAATTTCTGTCAAGTTTGATGTAGCCTAACCATGGAATCCAACCAGCCCCCTAGGCTCTTGAGGATTTTGTCAAGGGCCAAATGAAAGGGCACCGATGCCTCAGAGGACCATATACTCCTCCAGTACAGCAGGGGCCTGAGTCTAACTCTGTGTGTGAGTGATCTGAGACCAAGGTCTTAACCGAGGGGGACTAGTGGCATGCGGGATGAAGACTGGTGAGGAGTCACAAAAATCGATTCTCCACCAGCTCCAGGTCACTAACGTTCTCATGCCCCAGAGTTCCTCTCCATATAAAGACCCTCCCAATGCTTGTAAGCTATATATTTGCTGTGCAGGGGATATGGGACCAAAGCTGTAGCCCTGGAGGGCCCTCAGGATGCCACCTGAATAGTGCTCCAGCCTATGTTTGCACTTCTGGATCTGGGGGGACCACCCAAAGTGTTCATTAATGGTGAACCCTAGATAATTAAATGTTCAAACCCTCTCCAGAGGAATACTGTTGAGGAATGGCTATGGTTGAGCCGAATGGCAAGGATTCAGGACCATGTACTTCATTTTTACTAAGATTGATTTCCAGCCCTCGCTGCCTGCAGAAGACAGCAAACTAGTCCAACAGGTTTTGGATGCCCATAGGGTACTTCAAGACAAGCAGCGTGTCGTCCGCAAACAGCAGTGCAGGGACCTTCCTCTTGGCCAGGGCTGGGGCATCATGAATACATTGCTCTAAGTGCACCACCAGGTCATTGATAAATAACAGGAACAGGGTCGGTGCTAAGACGCACCCCTGCCTAATATCCCTAGATACTGGGATGGGATCTGTCAGCTCCAAATGAGGACCACATCTGACTTGGGTGCAATTATACAGAAAAAGTCTGCTGAAGATGTTAACTAGATATTTCTGGATCCCCAGGTCAGTCAATACTTTCCACAGGACTTACTTTCGGACAAGATCAAATGCCGACCGGGAGGTCGACAAAAATGATGTAAAGAGGACCCGCACTCAAAGTGATTTATTTCCAATGCAATAGCTACAATTGGAGTACTTGTTCAATTGTGCTGGTCCCATCTTGCAGGGGCATCTGCAACGCAAAGTTCTCCATCCAGTCTTGTAGTCTGCTCAGCAGGATTCTGCTGAAGACTTCTGAGAGCGATTAATATGGCTGATTGGCTGATAATTAGATGGGCGGGATCTTGAGCCCTTTCTGTAGATTGGGATGATCTCAGCCCCTGCCCACGTCTGTGGCGTGGTTAGCCCATTCAAGATGCTGTTAGTACAGGGCAAAATAGGGGCTCCAGATCGCCTTCTCAACTTTAAACAGTTCACCCGGAACCTAGTCCAGGCCTGGGGCTTTCCCAGGGGTAATCCTATCACTAGCAAGGGTCATTCAACTCGCGGTGATGGGGGTGATAGTACTGTCGACCAGTCGACACTGATCCGAGGGTGGGGCTCATAGTGAGCCCGTCCACTGCCCAATCAACTGAACGAGCCATGCCACCTGTCCCACTCCGCAGGAGTACTGCACCGAGTGCCGCTCCAGCAGGACATACTGGAGATCCAGCCACTAACAAGTTGTCCGTCACATTCTCTCCCTGGACATGCTTATGGAGACCTGAAAAATGGTCAACCCAGGCTGTGGCCGTTATGTTGCTAGACAGTGGGGCAGTAAGTGCTGAGTCCCTATTGGCCACAATTTCCCAAAAGAAGTGGAGATCTTTCCCTTTAACTGCTAATAATAGAGAATATAATTTGGCCGACCCATGATCTTTCTTGGCCTTGGCTATGGTGGCCTTAGACAACGCCCTGGCTTCCTGGATTAGGGCTCTAGTCCCACCTTTTATAACAGCCATCAAGGCACATCTTGCTGACCTACAAGCCTTGGTGTAGCATAGGGCGACTTGATCCCGCCTGGGAAGAGACCTACACTGCATCAAAAACAACTCTCTAAGGGAGTGAAATAAGGATTTATGGATGGCAGAGTAATCCTCCCAAGCGGCTGCAGCAAGGGTGCTCACTCCCATGGCCAATATGGCGTTCAGGGCAACAGCAAGCGCCTCATATAGCTGGAGCTGTTGTAGGTGAGGCAGTAATAGCACTTAATCTCAGTCTACAGCGGCTGCTAGTAATCTGGCACAAAGAAACTAAATTGAAACACATGGAATCTTTTCCTTGATATCACAAGACTAATCCCAATAGCCAATTACCGAGCAAAACCAACAACACTAGACTAACCACAAACCGTGGTTCCTGAGGTTCCATGTTACCCGCTGTAAACCACTTACTCACCTCATCAGGGGTACAAGTACAATATAAGTGCAATCACAGTGCAATGTAATACTGTGCATTAAACTGAATACTCTCTCTGTTATACACCTTGAAGAAGCAACCACCTTATAATTTCATAAAAACCCCATCACATTTGTGAGGATTGCAGTTTATTATATGGTGTGTTTTTGAGACCTCAACATGTAATACGCTCACTACCTGTATTACGTCTAGTCAGATTTGTTTGAAAAACCTTAGCTCAGTCCTGGGTAGCTGTGGCTCTGAGAAGTTGGGCTTTATCAAAGGAACAAGTATAAAACACCAAGAAGTATCAAAACAGTTGAATAAGAAAGAAACAAGCGTCAATAAAAATTTTGCCACCAATTTATCAAAATAGTTTGTATTTTTATCTTTAAATATATCACTGCCCTTTCACTTATCGCCATAAATCATTGTAATGGATCACACTCGTGATCAGCTTTGCAAACTTTGGAAAACTTTATTGAAGTTGTAAACTACTACTCTAGCCTGCTTTGGGCGACCAACTACGACGGGAGCATGCCACAGGGGCCAAAGAGGCTTAGTTGAACAATTACCTCGCAGTCAAAGCAGTCCCCAGTCCAGTTCCAGACTCTATGGGTGAATCTCTCTAGACTCTAATGCGGAGGCCCCTATGCAATGGATACAGGATGCTGCTACTCCTCGGTCCGCGAACACAACGGGGTGACTTCAGCCTCAGGGATTGATGTCCCTTAAAGTCTGGTTGGATCCCAGCCAAAACACAGTTTCAGCTGGTCTTGTGGTCTCCGGTTACAGCAAAACCAGCGGTTCTGTTTAACTGGCAATAATTTCCATGCTGGTTGACCAAACTGCACTCCGACGACTCTATCAGGTCCAGCAAACTAAGGTGCAATTTTTGAAGATCAGCACTCTGTCTCCCAGGCTACACGTTGGTGGTCAGCAGTGGTCAGGTATTCCTGGCTACCAACTCACCAAGGCAGGCTTCTTCAGCTTTTGTGGCCCTTTAGCTGTAACAGGAACGCCCAACTAACTCTTGGTGTCACTTCTTCTGTCTGAGACTCAGGGATGACTTTTCCTTAAGCACGGGACAACAGGTACAGTCCTCTCTCTTTGCTAACCCAAGGAGCAGCAGGTGCAGTTCAATCTTTGAGCTACCTCTCTTTGCTGGGCCCAGGCAACAGCAGGGAAGTTCTTCTTTGGTCCACTCTTCAGAACAGATGTGATCTGAGGTCTGGGTGCCCGGGATGCCATATTATGCTCCGTTGGTGCCCTTGAGGATATCCAACTACTAGCCAATGGGTTACCAGATCCCCTCCCACCTAGTGGTGAATTCCTGTGAAGTGTGGCATGTAGCTAGCACAGAATTCACCATTCTGCCCACTCCCAACATTGCAGAACTCTTCTCTTGGAGTTGAGAGCTCCCTAGCCCGTCCACGAGGTGTGCTACCTGGAGGTGACAGGCCCACAGGAAACCGGGTTTGGCAGTGGCGTCCCACTCTCTGTCCTCGACACCAACCTGCCTGCAAGAACAGAAGCATTTACAAAAGAACAAGAGCTCCCTGTATGTCCATATGAACAGGGGAATCAAGGCAACCATAACAAGTGTACACATGGAACTCACTTATAGAAAAAGGTTTCTTTGTTCACAGACTTTTCTGTGCAGAATGAATCTTTTAAACAGTTTTTGTAATTACATCAATAATACTCTTGTTCAATAAACTCGGTTCAACTGAACCGTAGTTGTTTATAAATACTGGCTGCTCTGGAATCCTGCTTTCCCTATTCAAGGGTATTATTGATGTAATTACAAAAACTGTTTAAAAGATTCATATTGAACAGAAAAGTCTGTGAACAAAGAAACTTTTTTCTATAAGTGAGTTTCATGTGTACACTTGTTAAGGTTGCCCTGCAAGAACAAAAGAGCAGCCCCTCTCATGTGTTACCACCTTTTGCCTTTCAATGGCATCTTCCCTTTGAAGCCACCTTTAGGGTTCACACCCTGTTTGGCCTTCCTGCCAGGGAGAAGTCACACCTCTTCCAATGGCAGGCCCTTTGTGCTCCTTCCTGAGAGTTGTTTACACCGCTTTCCAGCAGTGCAGAAGCCTGTCTTGTGGCCAGTAACCGTAAACAGTCACTGGAAAACTTTGGGCAACAAAGTTGCAACTTTCTGAAGTTGCCAGTTTTGCCATAGTTAAATTACATGTGACTTGACCATCCAGTTGGGTTTAATACAACGATTCTATTGATACCTTGAAGTACCATATTTAGTAGTCCCATTCAGACGTTAGCACTGCTGAGTTGTCAGCGTGTAACCTTGTAGTCGCCAATGGGAATACTAGCCTTTCTACAGTAAAAACAACATTGTGGAATTTTGACTGTCAGGACATATGAAAACATATGACCTACTTTTTAATATACCTCACCCTGCTTTAGGGTTCTTTAGGATGACCTTTAGTGGTGACTTACATACATTAAAAAAGAAGGTTGGGCTTTGCCATTACTTTAAATGATAAAGTCGAGTTAGGAGTTTAAAACTGCTCTACCAATCTGCAGTGCCGTGCTGGGAGACATGGTTTTCTTTCTCATACTCAATAAGTGCTGCAGTCCATTAGGGACACTTAAGTCTGGTACCATATACTCGGGACTGGTAAGTAAGTTAACATATGCCAATTGGGTATAAGCCAATTTATCATACACTTTTTTTAATTCAGAAATTCTTCATTGAGTTTCATATAAAACAAATTCAGCAGAGTAAGGGAAATGAAATACATTGTATGATAGCAGAGATATATACATGGTTAGCATGAGTAACCTTAGTGACAGTAGATATATAAAACACTCACTGACACATGGATAATGTGGAGGGATTGTACCCAATATGATGTTATGGAATGGAAGGGGGGAAAGTAAGGGAGGAGAGGGTTGTGAACCAAAAAAGATGTGCTGACATAATGGAGTGAATACTCAGAACTTTTAGTGTGGAGGAGTAATACATCTCTCCGTGCTTGCATGTTTAGGGGTGGTTTGATCTTCTCTACGTATGCATCTAGTTTGTTCCATAAAGCTTTGGAATATTTAGAGAATAAGTATGGATTATGGGTGTTCTTGTCAGAACTTCTTATGAAACATTCCCATGTCCCCATGTGTGGTGGGAGATATTGTTTGCGTTTTTGAAGTCAGCTAGATTGGGTTTGATCCCCACGGTTAGTAACAACTGACTAAGGATCAGAACACATGCACTGAGGCCTGGTCTGCAGGGCCCAGTGCATTACAGAGTCATTACACCAGTACCTAAGAGTCAAAAAGTGGGGGGCTGCAAAAAGCCATTTCCTCACAACCCCAAAATTAAATCATCTCTGCTAATTAGTTTTTCTTGAATTTCCCCTTTTTGCAAACTAATAATTGAAACTATTTTTTATTAACAAGCAGCTTCAATCTAATGTAAACTGATCAAAACATCTTTTAAACCTGCAGAGCAAAATAAAATATGTATATATTAGATGCTACACCTGGTATAAAGTTACGTCACCTACTGGTGGTCAGTGCGACCCTGTCTAAAGCTCAAGTTATTTAGTCTATCACTTAAGTCCTGGTGACCTTGGCTCTTGTGTTCTACCACTACCTTTTGAAATCGCTTGTGACAACAGTTTATTAGCTACAGCATACCAAACACCTCAAGTGCAACTCCACAGCCTGCCATGAGTGTAACCAATTCAGAATCTGTGGGCTCTGGTGCTCCCAGTGCTAGAATGAAGTGGGAATTAGTGAAATCTTGGTTGCTGTTATGCTTGAGCCAGAACCTGGTCCCAGCCAGGACCTACCGAATAGTCTGGTACCGACACTGGGACACATGCAGTGGCGGCCGTGCTCTTCCAGTGTGAGCCTCCTTTCTAGTGTGGCAAGCAGTGCTTAATTTGAGCCAGTGGTTTCCGGTGCTTGGCATCGGAACTTAATTGTCAACACCGGCACTTGTGACAGGTGCTAGCAGTTTGGGGAATTTGGAGAAGAGTAGGGCAACAGCTGTTTAATAATTGAAAAGAACTAATGCATGTTGTCCATACCGTTCTTTGAGCTTTTGTGGCCTCTAACAGTCTGAATTGTCTCAGTTGTAGCAGTGTGATGGTTAGTAGTTGTGTAGGTACCGTCATTGGCAGCGTTGGCAGGTTTTTTATTTTTACAAATTAAGCACTGGTGGCCAGCTGCATATACCTCACTTCCAGGGCTCGCTGCAAACAATTGCTGGATGCTCACAATTTGCTGCCACACCCAACGCCCCATCAGGTGGAAAAAAGGCACTGACTCAGTATGTCATATTATTAACTGTGAACAGATGAACTGTGGCCTTACTGTGGGGGTTCACGACTGCTTGCAAAATTAAATAATATTAACAGATTAATAAAGTGTATATAAATAAAGAGGCAAAATTGAACATTTTAAAAAGTTCTGTAAATGGGAACGAATTTGAAATTTGCGACGATAAATTAAGTTGGTGTCCTTAAATTGCCTCATGGGAGCAGATTGCAAGTGCATCAAACAGACTATATTCTGGACAACCCGTGGCCTCAATTGTATTTAAAAACGCTCCAACCTTCCCAATACAATTAACATTTTGGATTGTTTTAAAGTTGTCACTTTAATAAAATATTTCATCATTTGTGTATTTGTTTGATCAAAGCTTATTTCTGTATATTTTGTGTATTGTTTTGTCCTTCAAATCATCGAAAATGGTTAGGCCATGGTCCCCGGCTTCCTGTAATGACTCGGTGGGGGTCCCCGGATTCCAATAATAATTCAGTGGGGGTCCCTGGTTCCATTAATGTTTAAATTGGGGTACACAGAAGTCAAAAGGTAAAGACCGCTGATTTAGAAGTAAACTAGCAAAAAAAGCCAAAATGATGATTTTTACCCTAATGTTATGTATAGTTTCAGGAAGACCATAACGGTCATTCATGAGTGACAAAGGAAACCAGTACATAGGTAATAATACAAATACATGCTATTATATTCTAAATACTCTAATGAATAGGTATTACTTTTAGTCAAGTTAAAGATACTCAATTAGCGTCCTCATAACAATACCATGGTTGAAACTTGTAATCTACTGTTTACAAAAGCATCTCTACAGCAAAAATTAGTTTAAAAAAATCACTGAGCTATCTTTCATAGAATACAATTCTGTGTCCTACAGGTTACACGTAATGCTCTGCAGCACATACATTAACTGTGTATGTTATATAATGACGATGCAAGCCTGTTCCCCGTTACATACAGATCTCTTTGGCAAGTGCATAACCACCTGAGATATCTTCCCAGTAATGTACCCTAAGACTTAATGGATTTACAAAGATCTTAGTCCTAGATCGTACCAGTATTATGGCCTGAGTTTTACAGGATACACAAGACAGCAGCAGGGTTCTTAAGCTCCTATGGTATTTTAAATGCATTTTGTGTGTGTGACCAGCTAAATAAGTCAGAACTGTTTTACTTTTCTCTATTGTTAATTTCATTGGAGGCAGATTTTCTAAAAGTAAAGTTTATGTGCTGGCAGGCCATAGAATGAGTTTCATTAACTCCTCTCTTGGACACTGCCCTTCATCATTAATATCTCGCCAATGACTCTGCCTTGCAGCAATCCACACTTTTCTACTATCACCCTATAGGACTCCACTATAGGAGCATCCCAGCGTACACATTTCCATTTCCATCACTAGGTGTCCACTTTAGTACTGGGATAGGGAACCAAGTTGGTCTTGAGAAGTTGCCCCAAAATTAGTACATTGAGCTGCTTTTGGAAAATCTGCAGGGAGTTTCTTCCAGGTAGTCAGGATAGATGGTGGAATGACTGTCAACCTGCAGGCTGCAATGTATTTGGAGGTGTCTGGGAACAGAATAACAGTTGTGGATTGATTTTGAGTCGATGTTCAGTCTTTGATATTTTGTAGCAATAGGTTGGTGAATGAATGAAGGTGCTGTTATAGAAGGCTGAGCTTGAAGTGGCCACCAAGGTCTTCTTGTGCTTATGGTGGTGGGCATCATTTTTTAAATCTTCCTTTTTAGGGAAACTTTGGTGAAGTGTATTGTGGCCGCCTAGTGCCTGACAACACGCCGGTAGCAGTGAAAACCTGCAGGGACTGTCTTCCACCTGAAATCAAGAACAAGTTCCTCATGGAAGCTAGGTGAGTCTAAGATCAAAAGTAAATAGTGGGTGTCACTGGAGCCGGAGGTAGACATGGCCATGTGCATCATACCTCCTCTCTGGAGGTGGGAGCATGGTCATCGGAAGTGGAGGGCAGAGAGGGTACTATGCCACAGGCCCGCCATTTTTTAGTGGCCCATCCTCATACCTAAAATGTTTAGGTTTTAAGACAAGCCTGATGGGCCAGTTAAAGATGGCACCTGATGCTGGAGATGCTATGTTTTCTCTTTCCCTAAAGAATACCTTTTTTAATGACCTGACCTAATTTCCTGAGGATATTGTGTTATGACCTACGGTCTGAAGCAATTCTGACAGGCCTAGGAGGAAAATACAAAGTAAAGACGACGTCTAGCTAGTTCTTTGGGCCTCTATTCAACTGCTTTCTGGAATCATGCCCTGGAGGATCACACTTTTGTTCTCTGATAAAATTGTATATGATCCATATGTTAATTTCAGTCAATTGCTCTGCAGACACATCCTCACCACACAAATGTCCCTATAGAGGGCCACTCATGCTGTTTACTTGTGCTTTTGTGGTGTCACCAACAATATTGAGTCACCGTATGACTTTGTTTATTGCAGTTTGATGAGCTTCGCGCTACGTCTCTTTCTGCTTGTACCCTGTTAAAAGGAAACAATTGTTGTGCTTTACTCATACTTCAATTTTATTATTCATTTGGTATGAACATTGTTCCAAACCATATGAGCATTGCTAAAAAAAAACCTGCATGTCTATATTGGTTTCAATATACCCTTTTTGGATCAACATCAACCATCTCTATTTCCAGAATACCTCAGTCCTTCAGAGTGTGTAATTCCTCTTCCCTTGTCTCTTCTCTGTTGGTAAGTGAGCAATTCTAAACAATTTCATTTTGTTTCTTTGATTTTAGTTCCTCTCTAGAGAACTGAAATCATGTGACTGGCAAAGAATTCTAACAAGAAGGAGATAGTGAAGGGACAGCCTGGATACTAAGGATATGCTCATTTTTCATTTCCAAGTGTAGTCTGTATATAAACATGTAAGCTGCATGTTTGCTGAACTTTATAACTGATAATTGTTAATTCACCTTCCTTTTTTAGCTATTAAATTTTCTTTTTTCTTTTAATTAGCAGATCATAAAAAGTCTGTCATTTATATAAATGGACATGTGGGTATTTGTGAGTCCTGGCATCCTGAAAATCCCCTGAAGACAGGTTCATAGAAAAAAAAACTGAAATGGAAGTATGAGTAAAGTATGACAAGTCACATTTATGTTCTCAGCACATATCAAATACAGAAAACCTGTTCTCAGATACCCCATTGCTTGTGTCCCTACAACACCCCCGGGTTTTAATTCCTAGATCTTTCTAATTTTGATTGCAATTTTCCATGTTCAAACATTCAAACATGGCAGTTCAGGCTGGACTAGTACTTTGATTTGCAAATGGTGGTCCCTGTCTACTGTGACAAAATGGGCAAAAACAATAATAAACTGTGGGCCTGTGTAATTGCCATTTTTGCTAATTTTATACCCATCACCTTTTCTGCTGAAGCAGAATCAAAGCTGGGACCAGGGCCCAATCTCAGGACATTTTTTTACTTTTAGAATATTTTCTTATTGGCGTTTTCATTAATAAATATTCACATAATATAGATGAGGACGTCATCCGCGTACAATGAAACGACATGCATTTCATCAGGCAATGAAATGGCCTGGCCCTGGCCCCGAAGCCTCTGTGCCAGAGGCTCTATTGTTAGGGCAAAAAGCACAGGGGACCTCGGGCACCCCTGTTATGTCTTTCTACTCATGGGAAAGGAAGGAGAGATGCATTGTCCAATTTTTACATGTGCCGTGAGTTCGATATATAAGAACCTTATTAGGCCATGTAGTTGGTCTGGTATGCCAAAAGCAGTTAGTGTTGAAAACAGGTACCCCCAATCTACCGTATCAAATTCTCAAGTCCAGCACCATGCACGTGGCATATGGCCACTGGACCTTGGAGAACTCCATCACTCTAGGCAGCCAGCGAATGTTTAAGGTTGTGGATCTTTCAGGCACAAAACCGCTCTCGGGATGGACCAATCGGGGAATGTGTTCATATAGTCTGCACGCTATGATTTTACTCAGTATCTTATAATCAGAACCCAGCATTGATAGCAGTCGATAAGAGGAAAGGTCTAATTGGTCCTTGTCTGGTTTTGGGAGGTATACTATCAAGGGTTCACGCAGTGTGGGTGGGAGACAGCCACTCGTCTGGGCATTTGGTATAATTCTAGCAGTTTAGGAGCTAAGTGGTGTTCGTACACCTTATAAAATTTGCTCAGGAGCACATCAAGTTTCTGGGTTTTGTTGGTTGCTGTTCCCCTAATGGCTGCTTTAACTTCCTGCAAAGTAAGGGGAGAATTGAGATCATCTCTGTCCTTAGGAGACAACACTGTGAGGGTTATGGATTCAAGAAAAGAGTGCATGGCGTCATGATGGTCCAAAATTGGAGGGTCATAGAGGGCTTGATAATGTGCGGTAAATTCCTCATGAATGCCCATCTGATCCTTGGGCAGAGTTCCCTGAGGATTCCTGACCAATGTCGGGTTAGCATTGCGCAATAACCAGGCCCGATGTGTCTCCATCCGCGTGCATCTTGGGATGGTATGCACGGAAATCAAGACGGTGCAGTTGCTCAATAAGCTGGGCATGTTCACCCAGAGCCTCCGTGAGCGAGTTCTGTTTTGTGCCGTCCTCACGAGCATCCACCTCAAATTTAGTCAGTGAGGACTCAATGCATGCTAGATCTCCATGTAAAATAGCCCTGTCTCCCACTACTGCACGGATGCAATGTCCTTGAAGAACTACCTTCATTGCCCCCCAATCTATTAGTCTAGAAGAAGATGTACCCCAGTTTTTGGACAAGTATTGGGAGAGGGTCTCAGCAGTGTTATCACGGAAGCCCTGGTCCTCCAACAGAACAGGCTACAGTCTCCAGGTGGGGACCGGCAGCAGCACCGCACCCCATGCGAAGTGCAAGGGATTAAGGTAAAAAAAAGGCTTACCCAAGTACTCCGCACCTATTGCTAGCAGCCTGGTGGCTGGGTCACATAAGATCCGATCAAGGCGGACATGCAGGTCATGCGGATAGGAGAAGTAGGAGTAGTCCCTAGTGGCCGAACGGAGTGATCTCCAGCAGTCCAACAAGGACCAGTGTTGTAGCCATTGCGTGAGTAGGGCCGCAGTGGCAACCACTTAGGATGCTGGAAGAGGCGAGTGTGAATGATCAAGGTATGGGTCTAGGGCGCAGTTGAAATCTCCACCATGAATCCATGGAATGTGAGCCCACTTCGTAAGTGATGTGGAGAGACGATAAAGGAATGGTGACTGCGCTGCATTGGGGGCATTTATCCTTTTCTAAAAGGACCTCCCTACCATCCAATTGCCCCTTCCCCAATACATAGCGTCCTTCAGGGTGAATCTCATGGGATGAAAGGGAACCCCCGACGGACCCAAAGCAATGCACCTCTAGTAAAGCCAGAATACGTTGTTGCAAAATATTGCCCATGCCAGCACTTTTGTCCTCCCCACCCACCACATGAGTCTCCTGTAAGAAGGCAATTTGTGCCCCTCGCCGTCTGATATATTGTTGAACTGCATGCCTTTTCCTGGAGGTACCCGTACCGTGGACATTCCACATAATTATAGCAATCTTAGTCATCTAAGTGGTACCAGAATAGAGCCAGTCAACAAAACTAGCAACAGAGTGCTGCACTATGACTGTGCTTTGCTCTACAGTAGCGATGGCCCACAGAAACTAGTATGAGAGTGTGCCGCGAGACATAGCAAACAAAAACAGTTGAACCCTACCCGGGTTCAACACCAAAACGTTGATTGCCCAAACATTGAAAAAACTGTCCCATACGAGGGGTGCTCCTGAGTGCATTATCGTGCACATTGGAATCGTCTGGGAGCCAGACCAAGAGGTGTGGCCAGTGCATCTCCAGACCGTACCTTATCCGGGCTGCCATAAGTACCTGTACCATGTTCGTTGGGAGACCCATTACTTCTATGTAATCTTGTATTAAAGTACAGGAGGTCTTTTGAGGTGAGTTGCTTCATCACCCCTGAGTGCGTTCACAGAATCTCGCACTGCTCGTAGAGTGAGCTGAGTCCACATCGAGGCCTCGTTTTCAGAAGAATGCGTCGTTGGTGATCTATGGTCTGCCCACAAGGCAACCGCCACTGACAAGGCCTGAGCCTACTCATCCTTGGCCTGCTCCGGAGTAGGGGCCTCCTGGAGGTTGGTGGCGCCCAGGCCTCAGGACCTCTGGGTGTGACGTCTCAAAGATCCTTATGGTGGTCTGTCTTGTACTGGTGATGAGGAGGTGGAGGCCTCATAGCGACACTGCTCCAATCAGTCCCAGGCATCCCCTGGTTTCTAGAAGAAGTTGCTCTTATTCTTGACCATCACTTAAAGTTGGGCAGGGAAGAGCAAAGTAAAACGCAGGCCCACCTGGTGCAACTTATGTTTCACACATATGAAGGAGGCCCGCCAGTGTTGCACTGACAATGTGTAATCTGGAAAGATAAATACTCGTGTATTTTCATATTGGAATGGAGAGATCATCCTGGAGGCTTGCAGCAGAGTGTCTTTATCTCTGTTATTCAGGATCTGGGCTACAATCTGTCAGGGAGGAGCCCCCGCCAGCGGAGGCCACGCTAGAACGCAGTAGGCACACTCAATCAGAAAGTGGAAGGATAGTTGGTTCAGAGCTACCACCTGTGACAGCCAGGTTTCAAAGAACTTCACTGGATCATCATCTTCCGCTCTTTCTGGAAAGCACTCTATGTGAAGGTTATTCCGGCGCGAGCGCCCTTTGGAATCCTCCACCCAGGTGTCCAACTCCTGGACCCTGGTAGTGTGAGAGCAGACCTTACTCTCAAGTTTCTTAATGGATGGGCAGATTTCTGTAATCTTGTGTTCAGTATGAGCAACCTGTTCCGTCAATTTGCGGTAATCCTCGCAGAGGAGCCCCAGCTTGATCACCACTGCATCCACTCTAGTGCGTAAGTCCTGCCTCGCATCTTCTATTGCGGTGAGTATATCTTCAAGATTGAGATCCATCTGTGTCTCCTTCCATGGCCCAGTCAGCGGCAGATCCCCACCAGTCACCTTCAGTATCTCATAAGGCTGAGCAATCTGCTGCTGCGGTCCGTTCCACCTCTACGCCCCATGGCTTTCCTCCACACCTGAGCAAGCGGGCACTTACATACGCGATCCTCCACACTACTGTGATCCCAGCAATGGTAAATATGTGCAGCGGACCTGCCAGGCCCCCAATCTCCTTCGCACAGTTCAATGGAGCGGCACAAGCAGTCCCGCAGAGTTTCAGAGCAGGGGTTAAGGTAGGGGAGGAGACCTCAGCCGATCTTTCGGTCCCAGACAGTACCTGTCGGCCTCCACCAAAGATCCTGCAAAGTATTTGCACACAGAGTGTAGCCCACCACCGGGTCAGGGATACCTCCTGGTTGTAGGTCAGTCAAGACAGTCATGGTGCAGGACCCACCTCATCCCTGAATCCACTGTGTTGAAAGGGGGCACAAGCAGTCCCGATAGTGTCCCTTCAGAAGGCAGTTTCTAGGGCAGGCGCCTTAGCCCTGCACTCTCACTGCAAGCGGACTCCCCGATAATAGGGCCTCACGGCCCAGTTTACATACCACACAAGGTCCCATGAGGCCAGATGACCTAACCGCGAGGTAGGTTAATTGCCGCCCCAGCCCAGCGTATATCTGTGGTCGCCAGGCGGTCAAGAAGCAGGTGGGGAAAGGGGGCCGCTATCCACTTCATGGTCCCCATGTCCCAGCCAGTCTCGTTAAGTATGTGCGGCAGCTGCCGCGCGCCGCACCAAGATCTGCGCAGTTCAGGTCTGCCGCAAATTTCTAGGGCGCACAGGCCGAAGCAGGCTCCCTCTGTTAGCGGTGTCCCCGACCTAGCAAGGCCGCTAAAGAGGGATCACTGGTGCCCCGCCAGCCGCTGCACCTCGAGAGACCGTTACATTTGGGAACCTAGGCGTGGATGGTGGCAAGGTGATTCAGATCAGGGGTCTCCCGTCTGAGCTACCTTAAAACCCGTCCGCCATCTTGGCCTGACTGGCCACACCCCTCAAACTTTTTACTATCTTGATAGGAACCACCTAGGACAGCGGTACCAATTACATTCATATATCCTTCAGCAGTTGAGCAATCTGCACACCACATGAACTGCAGGTTTATGTTCATACACCTACCATCAGTCATAACAGTAAGGCACCAGAGGTGTTTCAAAAGGCTCTAAGCATGACAGTTATTAACAATCCATAGGAGCAGGAAAATTGCAGCCATCACACATCAGCAAAACCACTAGCAAGCTTGTGTAGTTTCCCACTGCCTCACACACAATACTTTTCCAAAATCCACACCCCACAGCGGCGAGTGTGCTCCTGCTAGAATTGTAAACATGCTAGCGTGTCTCCAAAAGCCACTGCCTCCATGTCCTGTAACTGTCCCACGCAGGGCTTTGCATTTTTTTAAACCCAGTTTACAAAGGTATCCAACGCTGGACCTCACTGTTGATTAAAAAAAAACTAGAGCAGTGCTGGATTTTCTTACCTCCAGAAATAAAATGGCAGTTATCAGGCATACACCTACAGACTAGATAATTTCCATGCAGAAAAGCACCAGAAAAATCCTCAGCTTCCCTGACCTCAAGACAGTTTCAATAACCCCTACATGCATTCGCCATACAGCTGATCTAGTCAATTCACACCTGCAAATCAGCACAACTAAAGCTGATCTTCTCCCCTCTTCAGAGGGGAATTAGGGCCTGAATGCTGTCCACTAGATATGACACCGGTGATAAACACTACTTATAGATCATCCTATAGGTTCCTCTCTGCATAATCATGACACGTTAATAATGTCCGCTCATTTGGAGATGTGTTGTACTACCTTGATCCTGCATGTTGTAGATGGTGTGGTAAACAACCTCTTATATAGGGTGTTGGATATTACACTGTTCCAGCTTGTGGTAAAGTATACTGCCCTGGTCCCGCATGTAGGAGTGAATGTGGTGCACTGCCCTAACTTCACATCTTCTATTGGATGGGCCAGTGGCCCCCTTTTCTGCATGTTGTAGGGGCCGTGCCATCTGTTGTTCTGATCCTGCTTTGGTAGGGGGTGTTATGCATTGCCATGGTTATGCACATGGTTATGAGAATGGTGTAATCTCCTGGTCCTTTATGTAAATCAGGTGAGATGTGTGCCTGTTCCTGCATGTGGTAGTGGGTGTTGTGTATTGTCCTGTACCTGATGTGATAGTGAATGTTGGTTATTAGCTTTGTCCTGCTTGTTGTGCGGATGTAGTGTTTAACCCACTTGCAGCATGTTACAGAGGTTGTTGTGTTGCCCCGATAGCATGTTGAGGAGGTACTCTGAGTTGCCCTTGTCCATTCCGGTGGTATTTGATGCAGTGCATTGCTGAGTCCTCCAAATGTTAGTGAGGTATTCTGCCCTGGACCTGCATGTGTTGTGGGTGTGAGGTATTGCTCTGGTACTTGTTGCAATTAGTGATAGCTCCATTCAGACAGTAATAGTCCAGTTAAAAAGGGGTATGCTTATTCATTTTGATTATGGGTTACAAGTTACAGGGAGTATTGTCCACCAGGAGTAGCATCCTTTCTGCTCAGGTTCCTAGTGACATCCCAGGATGAGCTTGCAAGACTGATGTCAAATGTTATGTAGAGGAGGCAACATGGGACCAATTAACAGGGGGCGGGTATGGGGGGTTATGGGGGAAGAATGGGCTTTATTCCTACTGCCTTTTTTGTTAAAGCATATTTTAAAAAATCTTGTTCAATACTGAGAGGGACGCAAATGTTTAGTGTGTAGTAGGGAACAGTTGGGGTATCTGTCCTATAAATCTGCTTGGCAGAAGGCAGCCTGGGCTGCACCTGGACTGTACCTGAATTTCACTTTTTGTGGGACTGCACATTCAGAACATATTCTTGCTTCTGAGTGTGCTTTCTTTCAGGGCAACATTCCAGGGCTAGCCACAGCTGCAGACAGTCTGAGATGTGATCTAAGAACATTGAGAATGGAGCAAGGTATGAGGGAGACGAATAGAGAGATTGGACTAGCTGTGAAGAGTGGATGGAGCCACACACCAGGTCTCCTGAGAAGTCTTCATGTGAGGAAGTCGAGGGTAGCTTTTGCAACACACCCATTTTCCTCCAGTTTTACATCATGAGAGAGGTCCCAAGTTCCACAATTTTGGACCTAATTCATTCCAACCGTACTCTTAAATTAAAATGTTACTGTTGAGGTAGTAGATGCATCCACTGATCAATAAGGTTATCAATGAACACCAGGATCCCGCCTTTAGTGGCATTAGTCTAAGGGCTTCACTCAAAAACATTGAAACTGAGTGATGGCTCTGGTTTAAGCACAACAAACTACTAAAACTCACCATTTATAGTTCGCAGCACAAACTGTGACTGGAGCCACCTCTTTGTTCCGGGTCTGAAACCACACAAGACGTAATTGAAGACATCACAAGGGACATCATTGATGACTTCACTTATTACATCACCAATAACATCACTGATGAAATCACTACTTCTTGGGTTTTTGTTAACAGTTAGCATACTTTGCACAGGAGGGTGGCATAACTTTGCGCTGCTAACCATAACTGGCAAATATCAGTGGTTTGTTGCATTTGAGCCAGAACCATAACTAACTATGGTTTTTTCAGTGAATTTCATTTATTTTTTAAGCCACACTTAATTTCCAGCCCTCACTGCATATGCCCTCTGGCCAGGTCCTGCACTCAACCTGCCAAACCCTGCAACCACACCCACAGTGCATAGACCCTGCCTGTTCATAGGAGGTGTTAGCCGCAGGGCCTAGCCTTCAGCCAGTCCCTGTACCCAAAAGAGGATGGGTGGATAACCTGCAGGGTACAACGGATTGCATTTTTTATGTCATTATACTGAAATTTAATTTATTGGATGTGAAACTGAAATTATTATTGTTTTATCAACAGATGCCTTTAACTTTTTTTTAAAAAACATTTTCATAATATCACATTACTCTGACAGGCTGGGGAAGAACATCTTTTGATATTTTTTGTGGTGGTGATCCACAAGTAAAGAGATCCCTCTCCAGTTTCATTCACCCAAGTTCATTATTTTTGGGGTAGACTGTGGGTTATGGTACATGTTAGGGACATGCATCTGGTAGCCACTGAATACTTTCAGAGTGGGCCTATATAAATGGATGTTACTTGCAAAGGTAGCATTCTCATTGGTTATCCAGCTCCCAGCGGTCCACTTCAGGTGACAAATTAGTTTAAAACAATAAAATTTATGCTTGGTGTAAGAGTCAGTAGTAATGTAAATATTTAATATAAAATATGGTTAGCACTAGGGATGTTAGAAGGTTAATAATGACTGAAAGTTCATTTTATTTAATATAGACATGTAAAAACGATTATTTCATATTCACAAGTTCCTTTACTTTAAATCCCTTTCATTTAATTAATTAATTATAGGTTTAGGATTAGCGTTAGGAGTACAATAACATTAGTTGTGTATTTATTATTTTAATTTGATTTAATAATATAATTACGGTTATTGCTAGGTTAGTATTACTTTTTATGATACAATAATTAATTCGATTTAGGATTAGAGTTCGAATATGATAACTGATCACTTTAATTACTTTCAAAATAATATTGTTTAAGATGTGTGTGTATATATATATATATATATAAAATGAAATTTGTACTTGTAAAGCGCACCCATACCCCCAAAGGGGTGTCCAGGCGCTGTATGCATACCGCTGTGGAACCCTTCCTGGCTTTTCCCTGTGAAATGTCCACTCCTGGGCACCCCCAGGGTGAAGCCAGGCATCCCAGCGCTGTTGGGGCCGTTGTGGAGATTAAGCAAGCTATTGCCCAGAGATGCAGAGTGGGACCCATGATTAGAATAGGCACCGAGGCGAGAATTATCAGGTCTGAGGAAATTGAGCCCAAGACCCGCCGAGGCGGGAATTGAACCCTGGTCCCGGGCCAGATCTCTGCATCAGGGTCTGCCGCTCTAACCATTGAGCCACACTTCTCCACTTATATAGATATCAATAAAATACCTAATGCCTCCCTGGTGGGTAAGGGTTTGTGATAATTTGATTTAATGTAAAATAATTACCTTTAAATTAAGGTTTTAGATCTTGGATTATCTGAATGAAGGGCACAATAAAATGGATGAAGTAAAGGCTTTTTAATATTAGGGAAGGAGGGGGAAGTAAAGGTAGAATGAAGTAAAGAAGATCGGTTGCAGCCACAAAGAGCCAAGTAAAGGTGGTTAAAGTATGGGCAAACATGCCCTACAGATATCCAACATCTTTCCATAACTGTATCCCTGAACTGCAATTTCGCTCTGCCTCTTAATAAATCCTAGATTTTAAAATCTGAAAATAGGAATATTTTAAAGAGGAAACTTGCCATTTTTCGACTTCCATTGCAATGCATTGGAGGAGAGGAGCTATTTACATATAGATTAATGCGTAAAGTGACCGGTTTTGCTGCAAAGTGGGTAATATCGAATTTCCAAAAAGTGGGATGTTGGGTCATATTTAGGGGCTGATTAGGAACATGGTGCACTGGTTACTCCATCACAACGGTGGCGGATATCTCATCTGCCGAAATATAAATCCCATAGGATATAATGAGATTTTTATTTTGGTCGACGGGATATCCGTCACCTTTGTGACGGAGTAACCCGTCTGCCAAGATCGTAATCAGGCCCTTAATGTTTCTTCTTTGCATTTCGAATTCCACATTTTGGTTTCTTCAAAATGTTTGGTCGTGGGTTAAAAATTAAAAGGGGAGTTGTGACATTTGAGGCTGAGAGCCTGTATTACCATACTTACAGATGCACTGAGATTTTCAGTCTCTTTACAAGATAAGCCCTCTACTCAATATTCTGCTGTTTAATCACTGTCCAGAAGGACCACATGCAGCATCAAAGGGCAATTACTTTTTGTTTAAGTAGGCGTTGGTGTTTAAGTAGGCTTGGGTGCACCTAACTGCTCAATGCTGCGATCATGTACTGTTGCACATGTACGAACAATGAATACTCGGGGCGGAGCTTGCTCGCGACCAAGATGGCCGCTTGAGCCTTTAGCTCCGTGACGCCATCCTACTATCCATTAACTATCCGGCAGCCTCACAGCGCAAATCTGTTAAATTACTGCGGCCTGCATGTAGGAGTGTGCCGGGGGACACAGCGGGCGAACTCCGGCTTGTCTACGACCGGGGAGAGGGAAGATACGTGCCCTGCTCGCTGCTTGCCTCGCTGGGCCGGAAGCCCCGGATTGGGGTTTGCTCGCGGAGGCGGGGGTCGGGCTCGGACGTCCAGCGGAGACGGGAGGAGCTGGTCCGTCGCACCTCTAAATCGGCTCGACTGGCAGCTCCGGTACGGCCGGACACGCTGCGGAATCGCCGAGCGAGGGCGGAAGGACGGAGACGTGTTGGTGACCGGAGCCTGCAGGGCGATCGCGGGCGGTCGGAGAGTTGCTGGCGCCCGTAATACTGGGCTGATTTTCCTCTATCGCGGGGCGTCCTGCCCCTCCCCCCCCTCGGGACTCGGAGCGGACCCGGGGTGGATGCGGCTCTGCTGGCAGCAACAAGTCTGAACGTCTGGAAGGCCCTGTGACCCCTGGGACATTTTGAGCTGAAAGCACTGCCCGGGAAGAACGGAGGTGTCAGAGTGGCGCAGACAACGGTACTGGCGGCAGTGGGGGTTGAAGTGGAGCAGCAGCCTTGGGATTGCGGCGCCAACGGGCGTACCTGGCTCTACCGCTCTGGAGTGGTGTGGGTGGTACAGAGATCCACTCCATGGGCAAGAAGGCGTTCCTGGTTGTATCCTGATTAGTCCCTGACGGGACCCAGGGAGTGGTGCCTAAGATTTGGGACCTACAAGGGGAGACCACCTCAGCACTTGCAAAGAGGGACGAGGTTGACGGCTGCTGCATCGTGCTGAATAGAGGTGAGGAGGAGGAGGCATCTAAGAATTGCAGCCTGGATTCGCATCCCAGGTAATGGCGTATCGGTGGGTCTAACCTTGGCGCAAACGTGAAAGCCTGTTGGGGAGACACCGGTGTGGAGGAGTGTGCTGGTGGAGGAGAGCGGTGGGGACCCCAACTGCAGACCAGAACGCGGTATGGACTGATTTGACCTGAAACCCCCGACAATCACAACAGTCATCGGAAGTGCGGTGTGGCCGGTTGGGAGCATAGGGGGGCCATACCTGGGAGGCACTGTAGAGAGTCAGCATGGGCAGAGTGGACAGGGCGCAGCCCAAGCTATCGTTTGACCAGAAGCGGTCGAAATCGCACGACGCGACCACAGCAGATGCAGACAGGATGCAGGCCCCCACGGCTGTGGAAACTGGCTCAGATATCCGGGAGATGTTGGTAGCCATGGAAAAAAGCCTACAAAGTGGAATTACCTCCCTGGGCTCAAAGATGGATGCCCTCTCCTATCGGATGGACAGAATGGGGGAGCGCTTAGACAAGCAGACTGAGCGCCTCGACATGTCGGAGCGGAGGCTCACGGAGGTGGAGGAAGCGCAAACTACGCTGGATACTGACCATAAGCAGCTTGGGAGGGTCCTACGCGTGCTCCAAGATAAAACAGAAGACCTGGAAGCACGTTCCCGTCGC
The DNA here is from genome assembly GCA_963921515.1 of Calotriton arnoldi. Lineage (NCBI taxonomy): Eukaryota > Metazoa > Chordata > Amphibia > Caudata > Salamandridae > Calotriton > Calotriton arnoldi. The sequence continues at coordinate 3,208,692 of CAWUFW010000261.1, forward strand.
TGCAACCTCAGAATCACAGGCCTTCCGGAAACTACCCAGACGGGTAACATGGAACACTTTATGGAGAAACTGTTGGTCACGCTCCTGGGAGAGGGGGCATTCTCCGCCATGTTCGTGGTGGAAAGAGCGCATCGTTCCTTGGGACCCCGCCCACAACCGGGGGCACCACCACGGCCAATCATCGCAAAACTGCTCAACTATCGAGACAGGGACGCAGCTTTGAGACTCGCACGGGAAAAACAGCCATTGTCCTATGAAGGTTCGGCGATCTCATTGTTTCCAGACTTCACTATACGGGTGCAGGAGGCACGTCGCCAGTTTGCTCCCATGAAAAAACAACTACGAGACATGGGTGTGGACTACGCCATGCTGTACCCGGCGAAGCTGCGAGTCAACAGACAAGGCCGCTCCCATATTTTTACTGACCCAAAGACCTTGCAGAAGGCCCTAAAAGACTGGTCCAAGGAAAGTCGTCGCAGTCCAGAGCGGCATCTGAGCGATGAGGCGGCAGGGGGTCCCTGGAGGACCAAGACTAAATACGACTTTTTGCAGCTAAAATGATAAGTATGGTTGTGGGACGGGGGCGACTGGGGGGCGGCTCTAAGTACGTAAAGTAAGATGTCGGGGGTAGCATGCGGTGGCCCACCCCAGTTGATGTGTGAGAAGTGTCTGTTGGTATGGTCGAGACCCCCAGTAGCGTCGCCGTTGCAGTCCCTGGCAATGTAGTTGGGAGAGAGCGTGACTTGCTGCCGATGTAGGGGGTGCCTCTGGGTCATGCGGCAATACTGACAAAGTGGCTGTGAACAGTTGGGGGGCCCAGTGGATTGCGGGGGCCTGGGGGGGGGTTGGGCCGCTACACGGGCTCCTTGACGGTGCTAAGGCATATACACTCTCGGGCTGTGAGGTGGTATTAATATGCACGGACGGTGCACGGGGGGGCGAATGCTACACACTCTGTTCTCTCTACTTGGACGAGCAACATCCGCCCACGAGTGCAACACACAAGGGGAGAATATTTGGATTTCGGGGGCGGCGGGAGGGTAATTGGGGGATCTAGGTAATGCATCACGACCAAATTGGGGGAGGTCTGTTGTGGGTGGGGGGTAGAGGGGGGTAGGGAAAAGTTGGTTTTTGCAAATGTTTAAAGTCACACGTCTTTGGTCTCACGGTGCGAGTAACTGGAAGTGGTCACATAGGTTGAAGCACATATTGAATTGCACTAAATGTGATGGCAGGATACGGCGCTGTTAACACGTTAGCGACCCCAGAATCCCTCAGAGCGCTCACGTGGAACGTTAGGGGGCTTAACGACCATCGTAAGTTACGCAAGGTGCTACACTACTTACATAGACAGAAGATCGACATAGCCTTGATACAGGAGACCCACCTGCCATTAAATAGCGCGCTGTTACACAGCAGAGGACTAGTGGACAATATCAATGTCTCGGGCTTCACCACGCACGCCAGAGGGGTGATGACATGGGTTAACCCTAGGTCAGCTTTCAAGATGGCCCTATTGGACTCAGACAGGGATGGTCGGTTTGTGATATCCAAGTGTCAGGGGAAGGGCGCCGAGTTAATTATAGTCAATGTCTACGGTCCCAATTACGACTCCCCGGAGTTCTACACGACACTTGCACACACAGTTCAGAAGCACCCGGAGGCATTGTACCTGTGGGGTGGGGATTTCAATCTAGTCAGGAACCCTAGTTTGGATAGGTCAGGGGGACCGGTGAGGCGGCCCACTGCAGCGGCCAGAGCATTAGAGAGTGCTATGATGGTTATGGATTTGGGAGATGTGTGGAGAATGAGAAGCCCGGCTGGAGGAGGATACACACATTATTCCGCTTATCATAACCTCCACACTCGTATAGACTACTGGCTGATCTCTACGTCTCTCTTAGAACAAGTGCGAGAATGCTCTGTGCTCCCTCGTACTCTGTCGGACCATTCGCCTCTTTTACTGGTGCTCACCATGCCAAAAAGTCTATCCCCCCATTTACGTGGCGATTCCCCCCTACTCATTGCTGGACCCAGTCTTCAAAGCAGACTTAGCGGACGCTATAGAAACCTTTTTCACAATTAATGTGGGATCGGTAGAGAGTTTCCAAGTTGTCTGGGAGACCTTTAAGGTTTACATTCGCGGTGTAGCGATGGCCAAACATTCGGGGGTCCTCCGCTCCATCCGACAGAGACTGGCAGACTTGGAAAGGAAGCTGGGGGCCTTGGAAAAAGACAATTGTCGGGTGCTGATGAGGCAATCACGCGAGATATGAAGGAACTGCTGGTAGAATATCATGACGTTGCCGATAGTGAACTTAAACATCTAGGCAAATACGCCACGGCACGTACGTACGGGGAAGGTGACAGGCCGGGCTCCGTATTAGCGCAACTACTGAAGAATAAGCGTGGTAAGACATTGGTCACGGAACTCCGGTCGGCCGACGGGGGGACGCTGACTGATGAGGCGGACATAGCTGATCGGTTCAGACAATTTTACGCGGGATTATATACTACCAGATCATCCGGTACGGAAGATGAAATACTTGAATATCTTGAACACCTCAAATTGCCATTTCTCAGTGATGCGCACCGGGAGCTCCTTATGCGACCTATTGCCCGAGACGAAATTGTATTAGCCCTGACCGGTATGAAGGCCACTAGCGCCCCAGGGGCAGATGGCCTTACCGTTGGCTTTTACAAAACCTTTCTGGATCTGCTGCTCCCCTATCTTGCAATGTTATTTGAAGACATGTGCGTGTCCGGCACTATGCCACCATCGATGAGGGAGGCGATAATTGTTGCCATCCCTAAACCAGACAAACCCCTGGATGAGTGCGGGTCCTACCGTCCACTCTCTCTGCTCAATGTAGATGCCAAAATTTTCGCTAAGATACTCGCTAACCGAATTGTGCCCCTGGCGCCAATAATGGTCGCCCCGGAGCAGGCGGGATTTATTCCGGACAGGAACCTCACCTACAATCTCCGCACGGTGTTCGACATCATACAACATACGAGACCAGATACTAAAGCAGTCGCGGTCTTCCTCAACATGGAGAAGGCCTTCGACTCCGTCGAATGGCCTTTCATGAGACAGGTGTTGTCTAGGATGGGACTGGGCCCAGTCTTTCTCCAACTGATCGGGGTGCTGTACGATGCCCCCACAGCTCGCGTCAAAATAGGTAATTTGGTTACGGACCCGATTACAGTCACCAGAGGTACGAGGCAGGGGTGCCCGTTGTCTCCTATCCTATACGCCCTGGTTGCAGAGCCATTGGCGTGTGCGCTCCGGGAGTACCATAGTCATAAGGGTGTCTGTTTTCCAAGTTATAGGATCATAGTGTCTGCTTACGCGGATGACACGCTTATATACGTCAGGGACCCGGAGAGCAATCTCTCATCTGTACTGAGGGAGGTGGTGCGCTTCGGGGCGCTGTCAGGTCTGCGTGTCAACTGGGCTAAATCAAACATTCTCCCACTCACCTCGGCCACGACTCCTTTCGAAACGGACTACCCTCTACTATGGTCCACAGACTCGATTCGATACCTTGGCATCCGTCTCCACACTGACTCGGAGATTGTGTTCCGGGAAAACTACGGCGCTGCGGTCCAAAGGCTGGAGGACGAGATAGAAACTTGGATTCGGTTGCCGTTATCCCTGCTTGGCAGGATCTCCATCATGAAGATGGTGGTGCTGCCTCGTTTTCTGTTTCTCTTTACAAACATACCCATAGTGTTGCCTCGCTCCTTTTTTCAGAGAGTTAATACGTTATTGATAAAATTGGCCTGGGCGGGCAAACAAGCGAGGGTGCAGTGGCGGGTCCTTATGTTACCATATCATCTGGGAGGGCTGGGTGCACCAGACTTAAATCTGTATTATAGAGCGGCGCAGGCAGCCCAAGCTTATTACTGGATACATGGCGCGCCGGATATACCGTTTCTTCGCATAGAAAAACTTCACGCAGATCCCCTTCCCCTTCCCGCCAAGATTTTTGAGTCTCCGGATCGTAGGACGGGGATACTGGACTCTATTAACGCGACCCGGCACGCATGGCATAGCTTATTGCAGCTGCAGGCGGGGGCACTATTGTACTCCCCAGGTATGCCCATCGAATGGGCTCTCTGGCTGACCCCGTGCAGGGATAATGGGGTTCTGCGGGCCTTAAAATCGTTGAATATATTCACAATGGGAGATCTCTTCCAAGATGGCACAGTTAAAACCTGGGAGGATATAGAGGACCCGGTGATGACTCGCAATATGCTGCATAGATTTCAGTATCATAGAGTTAGGAGTGCACTGTTTGAAATTCTAGGAGAGGATATGCAGGAGCCCCCAGACGTGCCGGAACTGTCTTACATAATCAAGGCGAAGTCGCCCCGCAAGATGGTAACCAACATTTACAAACTGGCTATGTCCCATAGAGCAAATTCTTATACCAAAGCAAGATTGGCCTGGCAGGGAGATTTACAGCGGACAATTGATGACGACATGTGGGCCTACTGTTGCACAAGCACCCGACGTGTCTCCCTAAACGGAAGACACAGACTGATTCATTTTAAATATGTGAACCGAGTGTACTATACACCAGAGAGACTATACAGATATGGGCTGAGGGAGTCCCCGGCATGCGAAAGGTGTGGGTCACAACTCGCAGACTTCTTCCATTTGGCGTGGCAATGCCCGGGAGTGCACGCATTTTGGGAATTAATCTTTCAGGAATTGGGGAAAATTGTGGACATAGAGCTTGCTACAGATCCGGCGATGGCCCTTTTAGGGTACTCTAAACAGCTGCCTAAGGCGACACGTAGGCTAGTTGATATGGGTCTTCTAATAGCTAAAAGGAGGGTTGCTATGTGCTGGTCGCGGGGCCCCCTGCCCATGATGGCACAATGGTCGCATGACATGCTTTATTGTAGCACGCAAACAGAGGTTTTTAGTGAACTCCTTCCACCCAGGAGTAGACCCAAGAATTTTGGGGGCTCTACACGACATATATGACTACCAGGGTACCAGAAGCTGTGACTGAGGCCCACACAGACTCACCCGATAATGTACAAGACAACACCACATAATTAAGTCCGGGTGGTACGACCGGGGTAACATAGGAACAGGGTGGAGAGTAGAAGTGGTTATTTGGATGCTTCTCCCCAGCACTTTCCCCCTCCCCTCCCCTCAGGAGAAGGAGGAACACTAACTGGGAGGGTACATGGGTAGGGGATACTTTAAGCCTGCTGGAAAGTGCATTTAACCGTGTGCAGCAATACAGTTGACCTGTGCTTGACTCATATAATTTGTCACCGTAGTATAGACGTGAGATGTGTATGTTGTGTTTATAAAGTTTGATGTTGTTGGTCACACAATCTGCGCATAGTGCTCCGATCGCACATGGCCTTCTGAACGCTGCCTGCCCACTGGGTTGTTGGCCTGAAAGCTGTGTACAATTCTAATTGCTGATACGCCGCCGGCCCCAGGGTTTTAGGCGAGTGGCCGTGTGAGAATGTGCGAAATTTAATAAAACCTTTATAAAAAAAAATTTTTTTTAAAAAAACAATGAATACTCCATTACCACAGTTATTTTAAGACTCATGAAAACAGGAAAGTATAACAAACTTTTTCCGTACTGAAATCCTCATTAAATATGTATTAGTAACCTATGGATGAATATAACAAGGCGTTCATTCCTAGCAGTTTCCAAGGTCAGAATGAGGGATAACATACACAGTTATTGCAACCAAATTGTACATACTTTTCGCTTGTTCTGGCCTTGTTCCTGCTATGCCAATTGTTGGAAGTATAACCTGGCAAAATGTCACAAGGGGGAACATCATGAGGTACAATATTACCGCATAAATTCAGGGTAGTGGAATTGAGCAAAAATCGGGCTTGCATCAATTTTGGTTTTCCTGCACACATCAGAATTGGGGATTATGTGTCTCGGGTCCTACAGTTGGTTGTAAATCGGAGAAGAGCCATTTGAAACCAGTCTACTGCTTAGGAAAAAAGAACTAAATAGCTGATAAGTTCATCAGTGTGGAACAAAGCAGTGGTGCATTTTGGCCATATATTTACTAAAATTATGCATGGGCACTTTTGCAATGTAATGCAACATAAACTATGGCATCAATTCTCCAGCCAATTTGAAGGTTCATGGGCTCAGCACTAAATTGCATTGTGTCTTGCGAGCACCTGCGGAAGCTCAATAAATAAGGGCTGCTAAGCTCTAGGTTAGCACCCTGACTCTTTATTATAACTGTATTCGACTCTCCACTGACTTATGATCGACTTATGTCAAAATCATCATAGGGCACCAATCAGACAAAAGTTAGGCACAACTTGCCCCCCGCCCCCCACTCAGTGAACATGGTATGAATCCAATCAGGATGGCATATTTACCATTGGAATATGTGGGCCAATTTTCCTTAATCCTGCAGGTGAAATTGATGATGGTTGCCACCAAAAAATGGAAATGGATGCAGATTCCTTTGGTTCTTGATCATTTTGATGGCAGAAGACTTAGAATGGCTTCCTGACAATACTTAATGCCTCCCTATTCCATTCTTAGGATCCTAAGGCAGTATGATCACCCCAACATTGTCAAACTGATTGGTGTCTGTGCTTGGAAGCAACCCATCTACATCATCATGGAGCTGGTCACAGGTTAGTGGGGGATGTGTTGGCCATACTGAGGCCCTGCAGGACTGAAAGGTGAATATTTAAAGCACTGGATTGAGAAGCAGTTGAAGATGAGTTCAAGTCATGTTTTGCTTAGTTAACCTCTGTGGGAAACTAGCATGATGATTTGTACCTCAATGCCTAGGCTAAATTGCCAGAATTTTGGTTTGTTAATCTAATGGCACTATAATTTCCCAAGATGTTTGTTGAGAAGGTACATGATGAGAAATTGGAACTACTGCCTACATTGGATGGTGAAGTGATATTTTTGATTTAATTACCCGGGGATACTGCAATCTCAGGGAAATTTGATTGAAATATCAAAACTTTTGTTAGAAAAACATAAAGGGAAGGAAACAGTAAATAAACAGGAATAAGGGGTACAGGAAATAATTAAGATAGCGAGAAAATGTAGAGGAATTGTAAATGTAAGAAGTAATGAGGGCATGATGGGTCAATTTAATGTGGAAATGACAATGAGCTGCCTCGTCAAGAACAGGAAGCTTGCCAAGACGAAAAATGTCAACCCTTTCAGAGGGAAAAAAAGGAAAAATAAAACAGGAGCCATTAAGTGCACCCCCCTCTCATCAGAAATAAAAAGGAAAAAAATATTTTTGGGGGAAAAGATAAAGTTAGAGCCCTGGTATTATTCACCCAGAGACTAATGACACACGATTGCTCGTATAGTTATTTATATTATTGTTGTTGTTATATGATATTAATATAGTTTAAGATGTATTCTAGTTTAAAGTCACTTTAAACCATTATGCTGGAGTATTATCTCATTGTAGGTTCCTACCTCCAGCAGTAGAAAGTTTAAAATGTCATGTTTGACTCTACTTCAAATATTGATATATATCAATATCATTTTAAATGAAAAAAAAGTATTCGTCTTTAGCAACAAGATGTTCAGAAGTAAGGTTTTCCTCCTTTTGTTGTGATTTTGATTTAGGTGGTGATTTCTTGTCTTATCTCCGGCGTGAAGTGAAACGTCTCTGGGTAAAAGATTTACTGAGGTTTGCAGAACAAGTTTCAGCAGGAATGGCTTATCTAGAGAGCAAGCACTGCATCCACAGGTATTAGATTCCACGAGGGAGTTCGCCTTAGGGAACTGGTTGGGCACAGAGCAAAGGCACTTGAAGAGACAGTTTCCATACAAATGAGCAGTATAGTTAGGTCACTGGGGACTTTATTCAATATGGATCAAATAAAAAACACAAGGTGGACTTAGAAGTGGTTCATTATGACCCATAAACTGAAATGCCTTTGGGTTTTCTGCTATATCTCTTGTGGGAACCAAATTATGTCTCAGGATTGCCTAACTTATACAGCAAGAAAGGTAACTTAAGTGACATAAGGTGGTACGTTGTGTGTCAGTGTTACTTTTCTATATTGTCATTTTAACACTTTTAGTTAATACAGACATGAATACTGTATGGTCAAATGTTTCACCTTATTAGTATCATTTTAACACATAAATACAGAAATCAGTTTCTGAAGTGTGACCAGTTAACATTTGCAAAGTGTCTGGTACTGAATGTTACTACATTAGGCACATTGCTTTTGTAGTGACTTTTAATCGGTTTGAGCTACTAAATATTTTTTGTTGAAATCTGTAAATTATGCAGCAGATAGTAAATTATGTGGCAAGTATGGCAAACACAAAATTAGAATTGAATAACAGTGGCCCTTTTTATAGTCAATTACATTTGATACAAAATAGCAGATGGTGGGACAGCCAGGTCCAAAAAGATAAGCAAAGTTTTGCAGGAGGTGAACCTGACTTTAGAATGTAAGAACAAAAGGATAAACCCCCTAATATGCAGTTGTGAAATAGTCATCCAGTTGCCTTAAGCTCAAGTTTTAAATTCTAACTTGCATTTTTACAAACACATTGTGCATCCCTTGCATTACATTGCAGACAGCTTGTTGGAAACCATTATATCTTTCAATAACTACATCGCATCACTGACAACTACAATAATACACAACAGTAACATTGATAATCTAATATCATCATTTCCGCGTCTTAATGAGTTTCGTTGGCCTACAATGCAGCATTGCCCCATGCCATTCTTCTCCGATAAAGATCTCGCCCCCACTCTTCACTTCTCTGTAAAACACTGCAACGTCTGTTCCTGCAGTTTCTGCACAATGCCTCAGTTGTTCTGCCTAATGCATTCTTGGCTTGGAATGTGAAGTATCAGTACATTTCTAGTCCCTCACACCTCAAAGGCAATTGAAGTGTATCTGGTCTCCTACATTGAATCCTGACACCCTTGCATAACTCAGTGTAAAGAGGACTCCCTGCATGGGGAAAACTCATAAAGGTACCTCAAAGACTTTAAAGAAACTGTAAAACGTTTCCACTTTATTTCACAGAAACCAATGAGGTTGCAAGACAATAAGGGAATTTGTTAACAACTATTGGGATCATACTAAAAAGCAACATCAATGTCACAGAAAAAAAGCAATTTGTAATTTTGAAGAATTGCCATCCTACCTCTTCCTCCAGTCCCTAACTAGCTTTTCTTTATAGACTGAGGTTTGTCCTTGATTCCTGCCCCAGTGTCTTCTAAGAGTCCATTTTTGATCCACACAATACCAGCCATAATAGCGACCTTACTTGAATTAGGTCTGTGGATACTCTAAATTGAGTGTTCACCCTAAATCTCATTTTTATTTTATATTCTATGTTTACAGGGATCTAGCAGCCAGGAACGTGTTGGTTGCAGCAAGCAATGTCCTGAAGATCAGTGACTTTGGCATGTCCCGGCAGGAGGAGGATGGAGTCTACTCTTCCACCGGAGGCCTGAAGCATATACCGATCAAGTGGACCGCGCCAGAGGCCTTGAAATTCGGTCAGCAGGGACACGTGCTTTTTCTGTCAGGGTGCAGTTTGAAAATGATGTTGTTATTGTGTTAGATGCCACCTGATTACTGACAGTTTTTTGCCAAGGGAGCTGAAACCCTTCTCTTGTTTTTGGACAGGACGCTATTCGACTGAGAGTGACGTATGGAGTTATGGAATTTTGCTGTGGGAGATCTTCACCTTTGGAGCAGCACCCTACACAGGGATGTCCAACCGGCAAGCCCAAAACCAAGTAGAAAGAGGTAAAAATTAATGGTTGGAAATTTGCTCTTACAACTCTGGCAAACCTTCCGGTCTACCAGTCTAAGAAGTATTGTACTATACGGAAATAACATTTTTGACCTTGCTCGTGCCCTCCAATTGGTTAGGAAAAATGGAATGCTCTGTTCTCAAGCATATATCATAATTTTGTTGGAAAAATTCTACTAAGCTGCACTGCTATGTGTACTATGGGGAAAAGGTCTCTTTGTTTAATTTGGCTTTCATTGGAAGCCCTTGTAGTGAATTTAGGATTCAAATCACTGTTATTCACTGCACTAAAGTCACAATAGAAAAATATTAAGAGTTTCTGAGGCTGGTAGCGTGGAGTTTTTTTGGGTCTCCATATTCATAAAATTTTGACCTAATGGGTGGTGAAAAATAAAAAGAAATAGAAGCAAGCTGAAGAGTCGAGCAGTGTACGCAGAAAAAAGATAAGAATGGCAGAGATTTAGGAGTTGTTTTTAATTGTATCGTTTTCAGACCCTGTGGCCTTTATTCCAACATTCTGTTCACTTCACATTTTATTTAAAAAAGACACAATACTCTACACTTTTGTTTTTGAGAAAGACATGTTCAGGTTTGTCTTTTTACTGCTTGGTCTTGCAGCACTAGATGCATCTGGTTTACAGGAATATCATGAAGATGTGCAGTCTTACATTGACAGGGCCTGTTGTTTCCAAACAGCTGTAAAAATATGTGCAATTCAAATGATTATGGAGACTATGCCTTGCATTTCTTACATTAATTGTTTTGCAGACATACATCCATGGAACCAGATGGTCCTGAACAGTTGATATTACATTAGCAGCCTGTAATGTGTTGGTTTGTAGTTCCCGTCTCAGAGGCCATCATTTGAATGGCTTTGAATTCCTGATTCAGTTGGTAACAGAAGTTAACCACTAATTTGGGTGTCTGAGTGATGGAAAAACAGGAGTATCTGATAGAGACGTCTAGCTGCAGATTCTTTACTTTAGAATCCTCCCCAGGTGTGTGACTGGATCCGGAATTTTTTTCCCACAGCACGTCCGCGCGACGGCAGAGGGCATGCCTGCGGCTCCATATCAACGCGTCCTCCACTGGATGTGATGTCGACGGAGTCCATATAACTCCCTTGCCGATGCGCGGACATCAGTTCCTTCTTTTCCGCGCTTGCAACGCAGTTCCAGATCGGTTAAGGGCCCCTTTTTTCAGTCCCATCTCAAGGTCTTGTCGAGAGAACAGTGTGCTATTTTCAGACAATGTCATCTGGATTTAAACCCTGCGGAACTTGTGATAGACAGATGTCGATCACGGATCCGCATACTGTATGTTTATGGTGCCTCAGAGAACACCACGACTCGGAGAAATGCAGTTCCTACCAGCGTCTTCGTCCGAAGGTAATAAAAAAGTGCTGTATAAAATTCCTGGTGGCGCGCTTTTACGGGAAACCGCATTGTCGTCACTCCTCACCAAAGTCCAGGGACCGGTCGAAGAGTTGTTCGGGTGAGGGGTCGCCTCCTCGACGTCAGGGAAGGCTCCGAGAACCCAACGGTCAAAACTTAAGTCTGACACTATCTCTCAACCGTCGGTTGAGGATCACTTAAAAGAGTCTTCCCCGTGCCTCCCTAAGTATCCTGGAGCTGGGGCGACTCTAGCCCAAATGCGGGAATATTATTTTTCCCTGGAAAAGGTTTCTGGGCTTCAGTCTCCCTCTGGTGCAACCTCTGGCCCCAAGGAGGCAGAAGGTACTCTGGCTGGGGTGCAGGAGGTACTCTGGCTGGGGTCTCTGAATCCATTTTGGGATTTGAGACTGCACCGGTGCACAAGCCTTTGGGCTTCACACCTTCGGCATCCATTCAGCCGCTGAAGTTGGTGACGTCGGTCGACACCGACCCTGGCGCTTCGGTGCCCAGTCGGCCGGCGGTGCCGGTAGGCGTCACTCCTATTCCTAGATTCTCTACGTCTGTTGGAGGTAGAATATTATTAGCAAACACTTGTCTTGTGAAGTTTTATGGCCAGTGTTGTTGAACATGTTCATGTTCTCTCAGCATTATTGGTTGCTGACTTTCCTGGTGTGGTATCAAGTTATTGTAGGCCTTCAGGCAGATATAGTAGATTAAGTGGTTCTTTTCCTTCTATTGGAAAGGGTTGTTTGAGATCATTCGCCTCTATGGTGTACCATTTCTTCTATACGTAAAATTAATGTAGGTTGGTCCTTGAGGGGAGAGGCGTGGACCTTGTAGTCCTACCTTTTGTAGAAGACTGTTATTACTGATATTCAGGATTATGGCTTTCCTCCAGGGTGATTCCCTTCATTATCTACCTGTCTATAGTTGCGGGTAGACACCGCTTTGCCTTTTTTTCTACCTTCAGGGGCTGTAGGTTGGGTTCTCACTTGGCTCAGCGTGGCTCCTAGAGGGTTAGGCAGATTATTACTTGTCTTTTTCAACTTTTACCAGTCCATCAATGATGGTCTCTATTTATAAGGCAAGGTCTTGTGCAGACCTTTGTGTTGGTTAGGCTATTAAGATTTCTTTTACTTCTCGATATCTTATTCGGTTTTATGCTGCCACAGTTTTATATGGTGGTCTTTTAGACAACCTGCATTACTCTGATGGGTTGTATGCTGTTGCGTTTCTAAGGTTATGATTCTGCTATGGTAATAATTCTTTATTGCTTGATTAACAAAAATCATTGCAATTAAAACATTAAAATCCTGAATAAAAAGACACAATTCCCTATTTCTTCGAACAATGCACACCTGTACAAAAAGAATGTTTCTATGGTTACATGCCGTACTGGAACATTGATATCACATATAAACATCTTTTATCACGGTTGCACTGTAATCATAAAACGAATAACATATTATAGTTACATTCCCAGGAATATACAATAAAAACTATAAACATTATGTAACATGGTACAAATAAGCTTTAAAGTGCCTAGGTGCAAGAGCTGTAAACATTATGAACTATTGTGCAAATGAGCAATAAAGTGCCTCTGAACACTTTGAAGCCTGTTGTCTAAAATTACTTTAGGGCGAAAACTTTGAACATTGTATGCGATTGCGCACATGAGCAATGAAAGTGCTACCGTGTTTTCATATATTCTTTAGAACCTGAATACCATAGTAGCTTTAAAACAAGATCATTCAAAGTGTCAGTAACCCCAAAACAACGACTTTAATTTCTAATCCGTTAGAACGATCCTTAGGTTGCAGACGCCAGCAATTTTTCAGCATTTGCAAAAAATTTTATCATTTGACATAACAATGGAATCGACTCGCCCGATAGACATAAAATAAGGGCCTGACGGGCTGATCTTACATCAGCCTTAAGGAATAGAGGTTTTAAAAGTGCGCAGCGTATTTTAAGCAATTTAGGACACGCACATACTATGTGCAATATGGTTTCACGTAGCCACCCACACAGTCTACATTTTGTGCTTGGCCATTGTTGTAGCGAAGTCGGCGTGCCCTCCTTAGTTGGATTCATGCCCAGTCTTAATTTTATAAGTGTTTCTTTCATTTGAGCCGAGAAGTGGGCATTCAGATAAGGCTGGATTCGCAAAGACTGGTGTGAATTAATCACAAACCATGCACGGGTTTTTGCTACTAAAGCTGTTTTGTCTGCATTAAATGAGTTATTTTTAATCTCTTTTTTAGGATTTGTTTAAAACTGGACCTTGTCAATCCTGTGAGCCCTATCTGCAGATCAAAACTCTGGAGGCATGTTAAAATGCGGGATCACCAGGCATCTGTATAGACAGAACAGGTTATTTCATGCCAGCAGGTGTTAGCTAAAGAATCAGGATCAGATGAAAACAGGGAGTACATACATTTAAGAAATGACATTTGCGACACCATGGACTGTCTTTGAAGGCCAAACTCCAATCTAATTTTGGCTTGGCCAATTGACCTGGGGATCCCAAAGATTGATTTATAGGCCTTAATTACTAGTAGGTCCAATGATTTCGCATCTTTCCCCCTGGTAATAGACGAGCCATATGTAATAGTTGGCTGTAATTGTTCTCTCATGACTTTAAGAAGATGGTCGTACGATTGCCACCTCAATGATTTATGTAAGCATTGAAAGGCATAAATTAAAGTTGAGGTTTTTGCCCTTAAGTCTTCAAAATGACTTTTGAACAAGACTCTGTTGTCAAATAAAATACCCAGATATTTATATGTCTTCACTGCTTCAATTGGCCCACCTCTTGCCCTCCATGAATCAGTCTTAGGTTTCACCGGGCCGATTTTCATAATTTTTGTTTGATAAACATTCAATTCCAGGCCATTCACTAAGATAGTCATCGAATGCATTAATCAATCTTTGTAGGCCTATCAGGGTTTGGCTCAAAAAAATATTATCATCTGCGTATTGTATATAACTAAGATGCACCTCAGCAATTTTTGGAGGATGGGCCTTTAGGGGCTCAAGGTGCTGTAGTAGGTCTGACAAAAATAGTTTAAAAAGGCAGGGTGCAAAGACACAGCCTTGTTTAAGACCGTTATAGGTTTTAATTTTTTGAGATAGAGTACAACCGTCACATAACTTGACCTGGACTCAAGTTTTGGTATAAAGGAGTATTAGAGTATCCAACAGTTTTTGTGGAATGGCCCATCCTACCAGTTTTTTCCATAGTAAAGCTTGAGGAACTGAATAGAAGGCAGCTTTTAAATCTATAAAACAAGTATATAGATTTTGCTCTTTTAAAACAGACCATTCAGCTAGTAAAGTGAGGGCCCGCAAATTGATAATGGTAGATTGGCCCTTGCGAAAACCTGTTTGGTTAATTGGGATTATACCCTGCAACGCTGCCCAGATTTCCAAATCGATCAATAAACAGGAGGCAAAGACCTTAGCATCTACATCAGTTAGGGCAATTAGCCGTTAATTGGCAGGGTTGTAGACTGGGCCGCTTTTCAAAATTGGCTGCACAATGCTACCCTGCCAGTACACGGGGATATTCAATGCCAATACCTCATTAAACACTGGAGTCAACACTTCGGTCAATATTGGCATGAAATATGGCATTAGGAATCCTGTTTGGGCCAGGAGCCCAATTTGATCGAAGGCGGCGCAGGAGAGTGGCTGTTTCAGTAGTGCTTATAAAATCCAAGTCACTCTTCGAATTAGGGCTGCTCACTTGCTGCATGTATGACTTACTAGATTTCAAAGGAGAGGAGTTGGCCTAACGGCTAGGGCGGTCAACCTCGAATCTGGGGAACTGGGTTCGAGTCTTGGCAATGACGCTGAACATCCTGTGATTCTGGGCAAATCACTTAATCTCCCCGTGCCTAACAAAAATGAATATGTCCTCATGTAACGCAAATGGTGCTATGTAAAGTGCTCTGATACCCGATACCTTCAGGTCAAGTTTGCGCTATATAAAACTCTGTAAAATAAAAAATACTAAGTGCTGTTTATAGAATCTAAGTCATTCTCCGGGCTAGAGCTGCTCACTTTCTCTAGATTTAGCTTACTGATTTTCTCACAATTGTAGCACAAGTCTTGCCTATTTACATCTGAATCGCACACACCATACAAGTTGGTTAATAAACCTCACCCAATCATCCTCCATATTATTAATACAGTAAGCCCTATTGCCTCCCCTTGAGAGATCGTTAATGAACTCCCAAAACGTTTTTACTTTTCTTAATTTACAGGAATTTAATAATCTATGCCATAGCCCTGTTTCATAACGTGATTTAGCCAACCACACTTCTCGTCTATATAACCTTCTTAGTAACATCATTTTATCCTTAAGGGCATAATAAGATAGCCAGTATCTATGGGAAAAGCTTCACGTGCAGCTCTATTGAGGGATCGTTTTAATTTAAGTAACTGAAATGAATACCATTTATTAAGGGAGGTTAGAGATATGATTCATTTTTCTTCGATTTCGTGCTGGAAATTTTTCCACAAAAGATGAGGTAATATAGTTCCATTTATCTAGCTTTGAACCTACCCCCGCCTGGCACTGATCACTATCCTTTATTAAGGCTTCGGCAAACATCATTATTTCTTCTTGTTTATCCGAATGCCATACCAGCCTTTTCAAATTATATGAAGAATGAACCATTTAAAGAAGCTCGTTAGATTTGGGGTTACAAGTTATTGGAAGTTGTAACGTTAATATCTGGGGGTTATGGTCACTTTCGAGTCGAAGAGTCACCTTATATTCAACAATTCTTTTGCCCAGTCTATCTGAGATAAAGGTGTAATCGATTATTGAGCCATGCTTGGACTGTTTAAAAGATGGAACTGGCCGTGATTTACGCAAGGATTTTTCCCTGACCAAAATTAGCCCAAGACGGTGCAAATTGTCGCAGCACATATTTGCAATACCATTACTCATTCTATCTAAAGAGTTAAAAGAGACTATATGTAAGTTAAAGTCGCCAGAGATGATCAAACCAGCATCTTGATGCCGAATTGATAATGAGCTTATGATATCCCGTAAGATATACAGCTGGGTAATCTTATTTTTCCTCGCACTTAAATAAACATTAAATATTATCATCATATAGCAATTGTACTGTAATAGAACACATTGTAACCATTCCACTGCAAATCAATTGCTTCTACTGTTAAATTTAAGTCGGTGGCAATATAGCATGAGAGGTCAACCCTTTGCTCGGCCTAGTTTATTAGAGCGTATGGCAGGGAGATTAAATTCAAAACCCAGGCAATGGAGTTACTTGTTCTCTCCATGTTTCTTGGAACATTAAAATTTTAAAAGCATTTAAAAATGAGAGAGTATCGGGGTCGGCCAACAAATGGGCCTGCCTGTGCACATTCCAAGAACATATTCTCAGTTGTATATCATTTCCACTTGCAGCAGGCAAAATTCAGTCCTCATCTACTAAGGGCACATTTGCAAGGGTTGCTGGAAGCCATGTCCAATCATCGAATGGCGTTTTGTTTTTAGTTAAGAATTCACAGGTGCGCACTCCTTTTAATGTATTGGTAATTAGCAAACCTGTGTTGCAAAGTGGTTTATTCAATGGGCCAATCACACCTCTGCGTAATGGGATTGACTTTTTACTATCAACCTTATTTCTTTCTTTTTCCGCTCTTGGAAGTAATGCCTCTAAAATAAAAGGATATTTTGAAGGGGTACTTTTCTTAACCTTGATGCCCCATTCCATAAAATAAAAGCTTGAATCTAAGATTTTATTTGCCATTTCATTGTTAGTCCAAGTTGTTATAGTGGGCTCACGAGATGAATTAAAATGTATTTGTTTAAACTGTACAGAAATTAGATTAGTAGATTTAATAAATGATAGTTCAGGAATGGTTGAAATAAGTTTTAGGGCTGAGCTCCGGTTCAAATTATCATGAAGGCCCCTAGATTCGTATAAGGGATGAAAAACGTATTTCCTGATATTAGGAGATTGATCTTCCTGCATGACCCTTGAAGGTATTGCTGGGCCTGGTTCACTATTGTTGGCTAGATAGTTGGTTTGATCTCCTCTAGAAGATGGTGGTCTTTGAGTGACACCGGACCTGTTCCAATCAGCCAGACATGCCCCCATGCAAGGTCTGAATTACGCGACCTTGCGGCAAGGACATAGCCTCACTATGTACTATGGAGTTAGTCTTTGTAAATGACAGTCTATCTCTCTATTAATGTTTCTGTGACTCTGCTTGCTCTCTCGCCGATTCTGAGTACTGCTGTCGCTTTGCTTAGAGACAGTCCCATTGTTGATACCCACAATGTCAGTAACGGTTGTGGATTCTTTTTTTTACTGCCCCTTGGAAGGTTCTGTACCTGGCTCTTCAACTGGGAATTCAAATGATTTGACTGAATGGAATCAAGGGGAGTTTCTGCACCCTTGTGGGAATGATCCTGCCTTTGTAATTTCTGACTGGCCGATTTGAAGATAGAATAGCAATCCCTGGGTTTGGCCAGTAAGTCTTTAGTTTTCTTAGCTTTGTTCTGGGACTTCTGCAGCCTTTTCCTGGCTATTTCTGTTAGCGGGGGATCCCCACTAATGCTATCACCTAAGGCTGTGGTATTTAAAACTTGACTTCTCTCTATATTAGCATTTCCTAATAAAATAGGGCTTTCATCTGTTGCAGTGTCGAGGCCTAAACCTGCTTCTGGCTTCCTAACTTCCCCGGCTAAAACCCTAGTTATATGAGCGGGAACATCTCGCTGAGCGTGTTGGAGCTTTGTACTCACACTAGTTGCCCCTAACCCTAAACCAATATGGGGAGTTAAAGGTAATTCTGAATTTGGTTGTACAGCTAGTTTCTTAACTTCGTCAATAAGATACCCTACTATAATCAGGAATTCAGACACATTATCTAAAATATGTGAACATGTACATTTGATTAGTTGGTTATTAACATCAAACTGGGCTCTTACCACCAAGTTGGTTAGGTTGTGCAACTTTGTAAACTATCCCTGCCACATATACCGCTAGGGTATTTAATAGATTCACCTGTATATCGAGCTTGTAAGAATGAAAATTTAACGCTGTTGTTATTGCATCCATTCTACCCAACATATTACGCCATACTACATTATTTTCTGAACTTAATTCAAAGAGTTATCTATTTGATCAGTCTTCTTAAGCCCCTGGTCAAAGCCTCTAAGTTTACATTTTTGAGGGATTAAAGTTGGTTGTGAATCATAAAACTGATCACAATCACGTATTAAAGGATCAAATGGATTTGTTCCAGTTTTTTTGGTTAGTGAATGATTTATAGACTCTCCTAGATTCTCGCAGACTCTCGAGTTCTTAGATATAGGAGATTTGAAAAAGCTATGATTTGATTGCATATCGTCCAGACAAATGACAGAGACATCTCATTCACTTGGGTCCCTGTAACAGTCGGTTACAACCTGAGCTTTACCTTCCACCTGTAAAGGACGGAACTTTTGAGCCGGCATCATAATTTGAACTGCTGACTTATTTAATTGACAAACTTCAGGAACTGGCTTGAAATGAACTTGGGCTTTTACCACTGTTACCTGAGGATGCCCTCTTTCAGATGGAATATCTTTTACAGCAGAATCTTTTAAACATGAGATAGTAGTATCAGCAGACTGTTGCAAACAATCTCTCGTCTCATCTCCCTGAAGTGACACACCATTGCATACAGCCTGAACTATTGGTGTGCATAAAGTTACTAGGACAGGTGTGGATAAAGACATCCCACCCTCATGTTGAACTTTATCTGATTGTTAAAAATAGTCCATAATACGGGACTGGGAGAGCTGTGCCCCAAAGTCGGTAACAGTTTTAGACGCTTGATCAGGAACCATTTTCACATGCTCCTTACTTGATGTTGTCTCAATGTGGGCCAGCATTTCCTCAAGTTCCAACTCGTTACCAAGTGATGTTCCTTTTGGGCTTGAGTTTGGTTTTTCGTAACAGTCTTCCGCCTTTTTTATGACTGTAACTGTGACAGTGGCTGTAACGACTCTCTTGGATGACCTGACTTCATGGTATAACAATTTACCTCCGGGGAGCAAAGGTTCGTGTTGGATTGCAAACAATGAATTGGCCCTCTTTTCTTAGCTTGCTTTAGCAATGCACCAAAGCTCTAGGGGACACAATGATTCAGCTGATGGCACTAGAGGTCACAGTGGTAGCAGGGCCTTACACAAGGTCACAAGGTGGTAGACTGCTAGTTCTTTTCACGCCGCTGTCAGGCATAGACCAAATACCACCAGGAGCACCAAGAAAACAACAGAAAAGCACACAGCGCATCACAGCTATGCTCCTGCTATGGTCCTGCTGTGAGTAAAAATAGGACTAAAAAGGAGTAAAAATGAATGGCAGGGGCATACGAGAAAAAGGTTAAAATACTGCTGCCTGGCCGCTAAGCAGGATCTGCAGCATCAAAACTACCCCAGAGAAAAACGTAAGGTTAAGGACTAGAATCGCTGCAGTTGCTGCTGAGACCCCAGCCAAGTTCCAAAATGCAAATACCAAAAGCTCAACAGCAGCTCAACAGGCCTGGAGCCAGGACCAGCTTGACAATAGACCTGCACTCCTCCACTTTTGTTTTTCTTTTCTTTTCTGCTCCCTTTCCCAGCCCCAGTCCTTCTGGCGCTGCCAAGGGCAAGGTGAATAGCCCGCGACTGGGAGGGTTGAGGGAGCTGGGGTGGCTGGCAGATGACCAAGGCACCCGGGGCCCCTAAGATATCCCCGATGCAGGAAGCGGGAAGTGGAGGAGTAGCAAGAGGACGCAGCCGTAGATAAACGTGACTGCAGCTGTAGATGACAAACTTAAGACCTGGACCCGGTCTAGCGCTGCAAGATTATTTGGGCTTGGGAGCAGCAAAACCGTAGAGCAGAGCAGAACGGGCTCCCAAGGGGAGGGCAGGGCAGGGCCTCCACAGGGAGAGCAAGCCGCACCAACCTACCGCTGCCCGCTTCCGCTCAGCCTGGGGGCCTCCGCGGCGCTAAGCCTTACCTCATGCGTGCCTCCTGCAGCCTGCTGCACACCACTCCGTGCAGCACGCTCCACCTCGCCCGCGCCTCTTTCTCTACTCAGGCAGTTTGGGCGGTGGTGAAGACAGAGCGCTAGCAGTGCCGGTAAAGGATCTGGTCTGGTCCAGTCCGCAGGTGACGAAATCCGATCCGATCTGCGCCGCTAGCAAGAAAAGATCTGTTGGAGCCATGGCAGCGAGCGGAGAGCGGACCTGGCAGACCTGGCGGCGTCTTTCGTCCTTCGGCTGAACATAGAGACTCTCTACCAATAGAAGAAACGGATTCCGCTATGGACTCATACTGTTATGCTACTGTTGCCTGCGGGTTAGTTCTCTTTCAGCTATCTCTTAAAATACATTTGCTTTTGTTGATACATAGGCGTTTGAATGTTTTACTCCTATGTCTCCATTTATATCTGTATTTTTGTAAACATGGGATGTTCCAGAGGTATTTGTACATCTCTTGTCTTTGACTTTTCTATTATATGAACATTTATTTTCTCCATAGAGGATGGATTTTCGGTGTGCAGTCCTGTCCATAAGTGGTTTACAGGTGTGGGTCAGCGGCACAGCTGGCTGTTCTTGGTTTATAGGTTTGAACATGCTGTCCGGATTTGAATATATAGCCATGTGGTTGATGACACAGTCTTATTGGCATGGGTAATATGTTTCCCATGTGTTTGTTGACTATAATTTTTTTTACTGGGGTTCTGTCCACAGTTATTGTAAAAAGAGATCTTAAAACAGTCTTGTCTTTCTGACACAGGTATGTTATTCCTGTGGTTTAAGAGTCTTGCAACTTTGTTTACCTATGGCCCCTTCTAGCGGTCTCTATAGGGTAGGGTGGTATCTGCACACCTGCAATATTATACATTTCTGGTTTTCTCTCTCTTTTATTTTGGGCTGGGTTGCTCTTAGTAAGAGACTTTTCATGTTTTTTAACTTGTTTTTTATTAGTGAAATAGATTGTACATATCAGTTGTAGAGACATATATCGACCACATATGCTGTTTACATAGACAATCATTACATCACATTTGACTTAGCAGGAGGCGTGGCTAGTGACCTCTCGTGATACGATCCTGCAACTTATTGCACTTAAGTATAGCATCTTCTAACCTTATTTTCCTCTACCCATCTCCTTTCCGAGTTATATAGTCAGTCTCGAGTCATCACAGTTGTCTATGTCCTAAAAGTCTCCCTGGGTTACTGCATTGTGTGTTCCCAGGTGACACTACTCAGTCTTGTCTGGCTTACATTGGATCATTATCTTGTCCTTGTATCTCTCCGTCGGAGTCCCCTGTTTCCTTGCCCACTAAGTATGTTTGGTATGGCCCCCAGTTATCTTTGGGTCGCTTCTGAGGTGGAAGTAATTTGTTGTATACATCTGACGGGGTGTTGCAATGTACCATATCTGCATGCCATTCCGCCAGGGAGGGGGCCTGTCCTCTAGCCCTTCTCATTGCCACTTTGCGTTTGGCCAGTAGTAGGCCTATAGCTTCTAATTTCCTGTTGGTTTTATCTATTCCTTTATTGTATCCCAGGAGAGCCAACAGCGGACCCACCTCCATAGTTTTGCCTGTGATGTTCTCTAGCTCTTGGAAGATTGCTTTCCAGAACTCATGGATATTGGGGCGCTGCCATGCGACATGCAGAAAACCTGCCTCATATTCGTGACATCCGCTGTGTCCCTTAGTCCGTATCTGAATAACCTCTCTGGTGTGTGATATACTCGATTGATATATTTGAAATGTATGAGCCTGTGTTGCCCATTCAATGATACATCGTCGGGCATAGAGCAACAATATTCCCAGCAGTTATCATCAATGGCTCTGCCTATGTCTCTTTTCCAGTGTAGCCGTGCTTTTGTCGTGCCCGGCCTACGCGCTTCCTGTGCGTGGCCCTATAGCTTCGTTACTAATTTGGCGGGGGACTCTGATTGTATCAAGGCGGTAAGTGCCGGCATGGTCTGGGGTTCTTGCATGTCCTCACCTAGCAGGTCTCATAATGCGTGTCATACTCTAAAGTATTGGAAACGGGTCAGTCCCGCCCTCGGTTCTGCTCTTTCTTGTAGTGTTTCCCAGTCCTTGACAACTCCTTCTTGGAATAAGTCCCCCATTTTATTTATTTCTAGTGTCCGCAGTGCCTTTGTTACATTCCCATC
The DNA here is from genome assembly GCA_963921515.1 of Calotriton arnoldi. Taxonomy (NCBI): domain Eukaryota; kingdom Metazoa; phylum Chordata; class Amphibia; order Caudata; family Salamandridae; genus Calotriton; species Calotriton arnoldi. Next base: position 3,231,096 of record CAWUFW010000261.1, read on the forward strand.
CTGACCTATCTGAAACCAGGCACTCGTATATGCGGGGAGTACAGTAAGGAGCCAGCCTGCTTCTCTAGTAAATTCAACCAGACAGATCCTGTAGTGTTCAAAGAGTCAAGCACACAGCAACACCTCTGTGGGGTGCAAAATAACATCTGGGGTAAGGTGTGTGGGTCCGCTGAGTCTCTCTCTATGTGAATATGCGGTAAGTCATGCGGACCATGTAGCCAATAGTATGAAAGGGAACTCTGTGCCAGCTTATTGTAGAGCTCTAAGTCTGGTGCATTAAGGCCTCCCATGCTGTAAGGCAGAGTGAGGATCTCCCATTTCACCCGCGGTTGTTTCCCAGCCCAGGCCAGTTTAATTAGCAAAGCACGTAGTGAGACGAGCACCGATCTTGGAGGTGCTATTGCAATGTTCCGAAACATAAAGAGACATCTAGGGAGGATAACCATTTTCATGATGGCAATTCTTCCCATTAATGACAATGGGAGTTTAATCCATCGATTGACATCGTCTTCTAGTTTATTCAGCGCTTTGCCATAGTTATCTAACAAAACTGTATTGGGGTCGGTGTGAATTTGTATGCCCAGTTACCGGACTGACTCCGTCGTCCAGCACAGAGGGTACTCTGATGCTACTGGCATCATGGTTGGGGTGAGTGGGAAAATTATAGATTTATCCCAGTTGATTTTAAGGCCTGAGAGGGCTCCAAAGCTCACTACTTCCCTAAGAACAGGAGCGAGGTTTCTCTCTGGGTTTCGAACGTAGATCAATGTGTTGTCCGAATACGCGTAGATAATGAGATTGTAACCTGGAAAGCGCAACCCCCTATATCTGTGATATTCATGCAGAGCGCATGCCAGGGGTTCCGCCACCAGTGGGTACAGTGGAGATGATAATGGGAATCCCTGTCGGATGCCTCTGGAGATGTCAAATAGTGATGAAACAACGCTGCTATCCGAATTTGGGCCAACGGGGCCGCATATAGAACCTAGACTAGACGCAGGAACACCTCACCTACTCCTATTCTGCATAGGACTGCACGTATAAATACCCATTTGACTGAGTCAAGCGCTTTTTCAACGTCTAAAAAGACGGCTGCCGCCTTTACCTCTAGGTCTATCTGTTCTATTGTTCCAAAAAGTGTTCTTAAATTATAGGTGATGCTACGGCCGGGTACGAATCTGGCTTGCTCTGGGCGCGCCACCCACAGCATTAGAGGGGCTAATCTGTTCGGCAGTACTTTGGCGTACAGCTTGGTATCTACGTTTAATAGTGAGAGGGGCCTATATGAAGAACATTCATTTGGCTGTTTACCTGGCTTAGGAGTGACAATTAAAGCTTCTCGCATTGAGGGGGGCATCGTACCGGTTTGGACCATTTCTTCGTATAATGTAACCAGATGTGGTATAAGCAAGTCTTAGTATGCTTTGTAGAAAGCCACTGTGAGCCCATACCTTCCCTAAGCTTTCCCAGATTGTATGCTCATGACTGCAGCCTGTAACTCAGCTGAGCGTAACAGTGCTGTTATGTGCTCTCTGTGTTCTGTGGTTAGCCATGGCATGGCTATGGGCTTTAGATAGTCCGTCATGGCCTTTTCATCTGGTGTGACTCGTGTATGATACAACTCTGCATAGTATCTGCAGAATCTATCCACTATGTGTTTTGTGTCGTTTATTGGTTGCCCTGCCTCATCATGCAGTTCCACAATCCCTCCCGCCTCCCGCCTTGGTCGCATCAAAGCTGCCAAAGCAGCACCAGGACGTTCCCCCTCCCCAAATGTCCTGGTTGTTGCATATTTGCCCATGTGTTTCACTTCGCTGTTGGCTGTGTCGTGAAATTCTTCCATTGTAGCTTTAATATCACCAAGTGTGGTTTTCTCTCCTGTGCCCTGATGTCTTGTCTCCAGTACGGCTATCTCTTTCTCCAAGCTCGTTAAGCTATCTCGAAGGATTTTAATACTCCTGAGTGCTTGGTTATTGTGATGCCTCTGATGTAGGCTTTAAATGCCTCCCATACTATGGCAAAACTGTTAACGGATCCCACATTAGTGGCAAAAAAGTTTTTTATCGACTGCACTAGTTCTGTCTTGAAAACTAGGTCTAACCGGGAGTAGGGAGGAAAACCTCCAACTGAACGCGGTGGTTCTCCAGCAACTTGCTTTAGTTCTAAAACTACAGGTGAATGGTTGGAGTATGTGCGTGGCAGGGGCTCATAGCTCTTTATCCAGGGCACTAGGCTCTTCGACACCAACCAGTGATCTATCTGGGTGTGTATGTCCTGCACAGCGGAGTAATGCGTGAACCCAGATCCTGTGGGATTAAGATACCGCCCTCCTGTTCCGCTATTTCGAGGAGTGCCCGGGCTGCTGTCCCTGCCGTCATGTTAGACCTTTTTAGCGATCTATTGCTGGCTTTAATACGCAGTTAAAGTCTCGCCCCCACATCTTTGGTAGGTCACCCCATTGAAGTAGTCTAGTATTGATGGTGGGGTAGAATTGCAGGTCATAATGGTTAGGCCCATATATACCTACCAGGAGTATCTCTAACCCCCCTTTTCGACAGAGGGCTACTTCGTATCTGCCTCCTGGGTCCACACACACACCTCCTTCAGTTGAGTCTCGGACCAACAGTCTACCCACACCATGACTCCTTGGGCATGTAATGTGAACCCTGCTGCACAGAAGTGGCCCCTCAAACTCTGCGAGGTGAGGACAGCACTCCCCGGGGACAAGTGGGTCTCCTGTAGGACCGTGTGCCTCTTAAGATATGCTATTACCTTTCAAATCTTCCTATGGTCATTAAGCCCTCTTACATTCCAGGTAAGGAATCTAATTTGTGATGTTTGTGGTTGACCTACAGCCATTTACCTTGAGTTTCTCTGCTTGTGTCCATGATTAGCTGGTAGTGGTCTGAATTAGTTAAACAATGTCTTTCACTTTTTTCCCATGATACTCAACAATTAACAACCCCCCTCCCTTTCCCTCCCATACTATGTGCTTCAAAACCTTGCACACCAAAACCTCGACCCTCCCACGTCCCCCCACTAAACGTTTAACTGAACATAAACAAAAATCATAATACACAGTTGGTGAATTACACATGGGGGGCAGATGTTGCCAGTTACTAGGCTACCTTTCCGGCCACTTACAGTATGTCACCTATAGACGACATTATTGTAATTAAGTATATTACTCGCAGTGGCATGAGTGTCATGTTCCCAGGTAAGCAATCCCTTATAGACCTTTGCATCGTAGTATACAGCAGTCCCAGTTAGCATCTTCCTCAATGCGTTCTCAAGCAGCGCCTCACCTGTCAGCGTACCTGCCTCCTACTTATCTGCTTCAGGGCCAATATAAGGACAGTTTTTGGCTATCTTACCAGCTGCACGGATTCAGAGTCCTTTCGATGGTGTAATGTCCCAATCTCTTCAAGAGGTCCCCCCAACACCCAAAGATTCCCTTTTTCGGTATTGTGTTTAGTCTCAAAGTGTGTCAGGGTCTTACGGTAAGTAGTTATCTACAATAGATTTGACTCACTGCAGTTCCACTTAACTCAAACCAGTCAACAGCGCCTGTCTCCGCTTTACTCTTCATCCTTTTTCTGTGAGTCCTCTTCTTCACTTGCGACATGAAGGGGTGACCTTTGCTTTGTCCCACTTCCCTCCTTTTGCTTCAGGAAATGGGAAACTTGCTTGGGGTCTGTGAAGTAGTGTGCCTTTCCATCAACCATTGCACGCAACTTAGCTGGGTATATCATATTGTACTCCATGTGTAGTTTGCGGAGCTTCCTCTTAATAGGGACGAACAGCCTACATGCCTCTTGGACTTGTTGGGTAAAGTCCAGATATAGGGACAGCGTGGTGCCTTTGTGTGTCAAGGATCCCAGTTCTCGTGCCTTGCGGCATCTCGGTCTCTGTAATTTAAAAGTTTGGCAATTATAGGGCGAGGTGCAGCCCCTGGGACTGGCCTGGGCGCTAGCGAGCGGTGCGCTCGCTCTACCATGAATATCTCTGAAAAAGTGTCTCTCCTGAGTAGCGTGGTAAGGAGGTTTTCCACGTATTGTTCCATATTTCCTGTGTTGGTTGATTCTGCCACATGTACTATGCGTACATTATTCCTCCTAGATCTTGCTTCCAAATCTTCCGTTTTTGATTGTAGAGTATGTATAAGCTTGTCCACCCTTTTATCTGTTGTTGATTCCACTGCTAGCACGTCTTCTATGTCTGACACTCTTTTCTCCACTGTGTCTAGTCTCTCAGTGTGTTTGTCCAACCTCTTTGTCATCCTCTCCATTCTAAACGTGAGCGCATCTATTTTGCCATCAATTTTGGTCTGACTCTGTTGCGTCGTCGTTAGTATCTGTTTCAGCTCTGTGTCCCCTACAGGTTCAGCAGTCTCTGTCCCAGTTTCCATGGCATTCATGTCTGACTCTTTCAATCTAGGGGTCATATGTGTCTTAAATTGCAGTTTAGATTGGGATTTATCTGGTTTTCCCATGCTGTGCGTGACAGCTTGTTGGCTTCCGCCTCTCTATAAGGTGCCCCATGTCTGCTACTTGGTTGAGAAAGGCTGTGTGGTGCTTCACTGCGGTCTTTCACTAGGTGGGAGGGAGGGGGGTGAGCCACCCCCAGTCAAAGCAGTGGATCCCATGCACAAAAAAAAGCAGAAAGTAGAAGGGGTACAATCTCCTTGGAACATTCGATCAGCTAATAGTTCAGCAACCTCCTCCTGACTCACCACCTCGTCAAGCGGCCTGTTATCTCAGCTTATGGTTTGCCGCTGCTACTATCCTCGGCACACTGAGCTGATGAGGCTAGGGGCTCCGTTATCTGGGGGGGCCCTCCGTTAGCATGCCTTACTCGTTGATTAGTGCCCTTTCGTTTTTTCCCCAGGAGCTGCTGCTAGCATCGATGTTTCCTCAGTTGCGGGTGTGGCGCTAACCGTGGATGCTCACTACTGATGGCTCTGATTCTCCTCCCGGCCGCCTTCGCTAGCTGCTGCATGCCGCTCCCACCGCCATCCTCCACCATGCGTGGGCCCCAGCCACTCGCTGTTGTAGCTGCGACCTTACGCACACTAGGATCCCACACTGCTTGCAAGGCCCCGGTTCTCCGCTCTTTCACACTGCAAGCCGTCTCTCCGTACTTTCAAGCGGTCCCAGCTGATGTCATCACCGCTCTCTATTCCCGACATTCCACAGCAGGCGCCCCACCCGATCTGCAATTCGCTGCTGCCGTTTCAGTCTGGTCACACTCTCTCCATCGATATTGAGCCCGACTTGGGCATTTGATTCTAAAGTAAGGAATCTACGGATAGATGTCTCTATCAGATGAGCAAGTTACTTACCTTCGGTAACGCATTATCTGGTAGAGACAGGATCTAGCCGCAGATTCCTTAACGGACCCGCCTATCCTCCCTGCTCTGCGAACAGAGTCCTTTTGGGTCTTAATTATTTTGGTTTAAAAAAAAAAAAAAGGATACAAAGTGAGGGAGAACCCAGTTTTTATTACACATAGGGGACCTCTTTCGTCTCGAGGTTGTTGTTAGGATATTCATATACTGAATTATGGTTACGAATTTAATAGTTATTTGACACTTTGGTGCCTTTTGTTTGTTTTTGGCACACTGTTCAATTCACAGCTTCCATAGGTGGCTCCGCGTTTCGAGTGCAGAAAATGGTCACAGAAGAAACTGACGTCAGCGCAGGAGTTATATGGACTCCGTCGATGTCACATCCGGTGGATGACGTTGATACGGAGTCGCGCAACGCCCTCTGCCGGTGCAAAGACGTGCTGTGTGAAAAAAAATTCCGGATCCAGTCTCGCACCTGGGGAGGATTCTAAAGTAAGGAATCTGCGGCTAGACAGACAATGCGTTACCAAAGGTAAGTAATTTGCTCAACAGGAGTTACCCACCAACATTGGGAATCTGTGTGATGCTAAAACATATGGTTTTTAGCTTGTAGTATTACTCTGGATTTTTCTGTAGACACATTTTCAAATTGAAACTTGTAGTATTCCAAGCCCTGAAAAGGGCCTTGAAATGATAAAATCTGTGGAAATTGATGAGATAACACTGAGTTCCCCTGGAAACTCCCCATTCCGTTAGGGACATTCTGTAACGTAACATCTTTGAAAAGTACCAACCTTGTTGTCCCACATCTGGGTGTGTGAGAAATCTTCATCCAGATGAGACTGACAAGAATTCAAAGGTTCTCTGTTTTTGACCCTCTGTAAGGCTGAGCCCATAACAGAGCAAAAACACAGACAGCATATCCCCGATTCATGGACCCTGAATTTCAGGAGGTTCGTAACAGCGGTGGTAGGAGAGAAGGAAACACTCAACTAGCTCTTTATATATGTAATATCTGTATTTTATTCACAAATGTATACAATAATATATATATATACATTTGTGTGTGTGTGTATATTATCTACTGGCGGTCGCCAGTAGATAGTTATAGTTAGGACCTATTTTCCATAGGAAATTCACAACATTCTACTTCAAATAACTTTGGCGCCGGTTGACGAATCTTCGCGAAATTTTCAAAACTGATGGGGCGCTCCGGTCCGCTCCTATCCTGAAAGTCTCGGGGTGATTTGTCAAGTGGGGGCCGAGAAAAAAGGGGGGTCCCAAAACGTGTTTTCCCCATGCAATTTTCCATAGGAACCTTTAGTCGCAGCTACAGCCCGAACTGCTGAACGGAATCACACCAAATTTGGCAAAAGGTAGCCCTTGGTTCAGAGTCGTGCCTTTTGGTTAAATGGTGTAAATCCGTTCAGTAGTTCCTGAGAAAATCAAAAGTAAAATTACATATATATCTATGGCCGCGGTGGATCCGCGCACCCTGAGCGCACCCTCCCGATCACGAGCTGTATGCTAATTGGCTGTCAACACTCCAAACCAGGAAGTGTTGGCAGCCATCTTGTTCCTCGGTAGAACCGAGGCACAGAAACAAGTGCGCAAAACGCAAAAGGGGGCAGGGTAGAAACACCCTGACCCCCTAGGCCTGCTCAGGGGGTCCCACAAGGACCCCCAGGGCCCCCCCAAAAATGTTTTTTTTTTAAAAATCGGCGGGATGCACGTAGGATGCGTGGATCCCGCAGTGAAAAAAAAAAACGAAGCGCGGGCTCCCGCGCATCGTTGTGATTAGGCCCCCGGGTGGGCCAAGTCCCGGGGGCATGCGGGGGGTTAATAAAAATGTGTGGGGGGCCTCTAAGGCCCCCCCTAAGCCCCAGGGACCGCCACCCCCCGGGGCTTTGAAATAAAAATGGTGCGGGAGGGCACTCGGCCCTCCCGCAGCCCCGGGGACCGCCACCACCCGGGGCTTCTTTTAAAAAAAATTAAATTACCTGTGTGGGGGGGCTCGAGCCCCTCCACACGCCCCGGGGACCACCACCTCCCCGGGGCTGTGCACGTGTTGGGAGGGGGGCCGCGCGGCCCCCCTCCTGGAGCCAGTGATGGCCCTGGGGACAGCCACCCCCCAGGGCCGGCTCCTGCAGTGTCCCGGGGTGCCGACCCCCGGGACACTGTAGTTTGCTATGGCAGGGCGGGAGCCTCGCGGCTCCCGCCCTGTCATTGCAAACTGCTTTGGTTTTGGAAGAGAGCAGGAAACCTGCTCTCTCTTCCAAAACCAAAGCAGATTGCTTTCCACACGGGGAGCTGCATGTCAGCAGCTCCCCATGTGGAAAAGTAATGCCGGCTCCCGCAGGACGCGGGAGCTGGCGGGACCGTGGGGGGATTGGGGACCCCCACGGTCCCACAACGGAGAGGGCCAGCCCCGGGGGATGGGGTCCCCGGGGCTACAAGTGGCCCGGGAGGGGGGCCACGCGGCCCCCTTCCCCAAAATTAAAAAAAAAAAAAAAAGGGCCATAAGTGGCCTGAGGAGGGGGGCAACGCAGCCCCCCTCCAAAACAATTTTTTTTAAAAAGAAGGCCATGCCCCGGGGGATGGGGTCCCCGGGGCCGATTAAGGCCTCGGGAGGGCCACGCGGCCCCCTTCCAAATTTTTTTTTTAATTATTAGGGGGCAGGCCCTGGGGATGGGGTCCCCAGGGCCAATAAACTTGAAAAAGAAGGGGGCCACACAGCCCCCTTCGTAAAAATAAATAAAATAAAACACCGGCATCGCGCCGGAGGCCACGCCCTCCTTGGCTGCACTCTGCAAACGCGCCCCTGGCGCGTTTGCAGATGGGGAACGAATTCCCCTTGAATACTGGGGGTCCCTGGGGGCCAACTTAGCAAAACCAAAGGGGATGATGGACGGAGTGTTGAACATTGCAAGCACTCACCCCCAGTCAACTGATCTGGGTTTAATCCATCATCATTCTTTAGCTCACTCCACCACCCCAGTTCAGACATGGCCATATGTAAATCAGTCTGACCCTGTGTCTCATGGGAACAGTCCAGCCCGAACTGCCAAGCCATGTCTTCCCTGGACCGGAAACAAGCATCCTGGGACCAGTTTCTGGCTGTCATGTCATGTCATGAGTGATGTAATATGTGACGTCATCAGCAGTGCATTGCGGGGGCGCGAGTTATAGTTAGCTGAACTAACTATAACGGGGGAATTTCTATGGTTTTGTACGAGTGCAATGTCCAACTAACTATAACTTTCCCTAAAACCTATGGTTTTTTCTGTGAATTTCTAAGGTTATTTAAACGCTAATTTCTAACTATAACGTGCCTGAAACCTATGGTTTTTTCAGTGAATATATATATATATATATATATATATATATATATATATATATATATATATATGTATGTACCATAATGAGAGTATAAGTGTCTAATTTATGCCCACTGGGGCTCAATGAGAGGGTGTTTTCCTATTGATTGCTATGATTGCATTGAGATTATGTGGCATCGATCACATGTATTGTAGGGTCATTAATATGGGCGTAGGAGTGCAATGAGGAGAAGGAGCTTATGGATTATCAATACTTTGCCCACTGGGGTGAGATTGGAAATTATTCTGGTTTTACCTCTGTTTTCCCTGTATATAACTGTGATGTTCATGGGGCGCACGTAACTATTATGTAAGATGAAGATGTATTCCATTTGGGAAGACATTCAATTTGCGCTTTCTTAATACTAGCAGTATGTAGAGTTGACAGCATAACGAAATATCTGAATGGTTATTTGTTTGCACACAATTTGGTATGTATTAATATCAAATACAAATTATAGCTTGCAAGGGACATATATTAAGTATTGTTATACCTGCCTGCCATAATATATATGTAGACTGATATGAATATATATGCATCTCCAATGAATTACAACAAGTGCTCAAATGGCCGAATAAGTTACAGCTTCGTGAAATGTTTATTTACGAATCATCTGTTTTCTATGTCACTGTTTCTCTTTAAATGATTGCAGGTAACAAAACTTACCCACTCGTGAGCAAGGCGTGGAAGATGCCGAAACGCATTGGGTTCATTTCGGCATTGAGTAATAAACTCTGTATGAAGTCATTTGGTTTGTTCATCTTTGCTGGATGGTAGTGTGCGTTTCATGCTTTTGAAGCTATATATATATATATATATATCTATAGTGGTAGTCACCACTGGATAGTTTTATGTAGTTCAGTCTGCGTTTCCTTAGGAAAAGCATTTTTTGTTTTACTTATAGCTATGGTGCAGTTTGACGAATCTTCACATAATTTCCCCAAAAAGTCTCATTCACCTCAGCTCATTCCTTGAAAGTTTCACTGTGATCTGTCAAACGGGGGCCAAGAAAAAGGAGGGTCCCAAAACGCATGTTCTCCATTTAATTTTACATAGGAAAATTGAACAGCAACACCTCAAAAACCGCTGAACTGAATTTCTCCAAATTTGGCAAAAGGCTGTTGATCCAAAAAAATTGCTTTTTGTCTTTGAATGTAAATCTGGTCAGCAGTTTCTGAGAAATTAAAGCTCAAAAGCTTTGTATATTTCACACCACGGATATCCTTTGTTGTGGATCTGCAAATCTGCAAGGTGAACTATGCAGTCTGTTTGGCTGACCACAATTTGAACCATAAGTTGCAGCTGCCTTCTTAGGACTCTGGTCCTCGGTCCCTGTGTCCTCAAAAAATAAACTAATATATGTGCAAGGGAACAGGGTAGAGGTACCCTGTCTGACCCTGGATAAGTTGGGTGGGGTCTCAATAGGACCCTTTGTCTTTGAAATGGTAAAAGTATGTTTTTTTGTCCATTCGTTGGATCCACTGAGCCATCGCGGCACCCCCATGAGGCATCACAATGGATTCGTGGATTCAAAACACCATTTTTAAAAACACACATACACACACAGAAATTCATTCACCCACTCAACCCCACACACCCCCACACTCACACATACACAGACACAACCCCACCCACACAACCACACGCTCACTCAACCCTACACACACACACACACACATTCATGCACCTACATACCGACAACCCCCCACATACACCTTAACATAACCTAATACACATTCACAAACAATGACACACACAAACACCCACACTACTCCACACTCGCACACACAACTCAACACACACACTCTCACACACATACACCCACCACACACACACTCACACACACAACACCCCACAGACATGCATACAGACCCACACAATAGCATGCACGCACTCAAACAACCTCACTCACATACACACCCACACAACCCCACACAGACACAGTGACACACACAACCTCACAAAAACACTCACACACAGACAGAACCTCACACACAATCCTACACCCACACAATCCCATACACACACATACATTCAGACACTCACATAACCCCACTCCACCACACACACACACACACACACACACACACACAGCCCCACACACACACACACACAGTCACAGAAAGCAACACAACCCCACTAACACAAAGTCACACACAGACAGAACCACACATACATACTCACACCTTCACAACCCCCACAGACACATATACACTGACACAATCCAATACAAACACATGCATTCACACACAACCCCACCCATACACTCACATACACACCCTCACACAACCCCAGCACACACACAGATATACTCATACACTGTCCAACATGCACCAGTTACACACACAAATACACACACACTGCTACACACACCAACACAACTCCACACACACATTCTCACAAACACCCTCAGAATCCCCCACAGACACACACCCACACAATCTGAGACACACACACTTACACCACTCTACACATAGACATTCACGCACACACTACATAATACACACACTCACACACACCCACATAGCCCAACACACCCACACTGCCTCATTCACATGCACTTACACACACACCCAACCCCACACACAAATATTCTCTTGCGATATACACATACGCTTACACACTCCTCCAGACACACTTTGGAGAATATATATTACCTAGTGACGGTCGCCACTTTGTAGTTATAGTTAGGTTCGCTTTTCCATAGAGGAAACGTTTTTTGTTTTCTATAACTTTGGCCCAGTTTTACGAATCTTCACAAAACTTTCAAAAAAAGTTCATCCACTTCAGCTCCTTCCTGGAAAGTTTTGGGGTAATCCGTCAAGCAGGGGTTGAGAAAAAGAAGGGGTTCCAAAAAACAAATTCTCCATGCATTTGCCATAGTCTTCTTTAAGACCGGTTATAACCAAAACTGCTGAACGGAATTACACCAAATTCGCCAGGTAGCTAGATCTTGGTTGGCGGATTGTTCTTTTTGTTATTTGGTGTAAATCCTTTCAGTAGTTTTTGAGATATTAAGGGTAAAAAATAATTGTATATTTTGGCAGTTGAGCTCACGAGAGTCCTGCAGGTGTTCCGCGAGAGGGCAAAATCAAAAACGGAGCCCTGTGATTGGTCGAGAGGCCCTTTTTTTCCCATGAGCCTTCACGCTCCCGTGGGAGCGAGAGGTTCCCTTGAGTCCAGCAAGAGTGAGCGCACGGATTTGCTGGCTGTTGGAATGCTAGAAATGAAATGGCAGCCATTACTGTTTACTGTGAATAATTGGAGGTGTTGTGAAAATGAAGTAAAAAACCTACATAAGTGGACAGCAGAACGTCATGCTGTCCCTCTAGATTTAGAGAGGAGGTGTCTAAGGGATAACTATTGTGAAAACAAATGTATTTTGTTTTTAACTAATTTTTACGATCTCACTGTGCTCTCGCTGGATTTTGAATAGTAAAAAGGAGTAGATGAGTTCTCAATACACTCTATTAGTAGGAATGCATTTTGAGGTCCTTGTTTTTGAGATGAAGTGTGTAAGAGATAAATACTGCAATGAGTAGATAGGTAATTCTTAATTTAAAAAAAAAGTTACAATCTCGTGCGAACCACAGGATAGTGAAAAGTAGAAATGAGAAGATGATGTTTGAATGCACTGGAGTATGCACACTTGCTACAGTAAGAAGCAGTATTACTAGAGATGGTGTTTATCAGAGTGTACTATTTACGCCCATCGGCTTGGTAAGAGTTGTGAGTAGTGTACAGTCTCTTCCCACCCTCTGCTATGCACAACTACTATCAGAGACATGGGTTTTAGCAGGGAGGACAGTCCCTGGACAGAGCATACTATGCACACCTGTCATCCAAGAGAGAGGTCTTAGCGGAGAGGCCAGTCTCTCTCCACACACCCTACTTTGCACACCCGTACTCTGAGAGAGGTCTGAAAGGAGAGGCCAGTTCTTGCACACACTTTACAACGCACACCAGTCATCCGTGACAGGGCTCTGGGCGGAGAGGCCAGCCCCTCCTCACACCCTACTATGCACACCCATCATCCAAGAGAGAGAGGTCTGACAGGAGAGGGCAGTCAATCTCCACTCACTACTATGCACACCCGTCATTTGAGACAGAGGTCATAGCAGAGAGGCCAGTCTCTCTCTCTCTCTACACACCCTACCATGCACACTCGTTATCTGAAAGAGAGGTCTGTAAGGAGAGGCCTGTCAATCCCCACACCTTACTATGCACACCTGTCATCTAAGAGAGAGGTCTGACAGCAAAGGCTAGTCCATGTCGACACCCTACTACACACACCCATCATTACAGAGAGAGGTCTTAGCAGAGAGGGCAGTCCCTCCCCACACCCCACTACGCATATCTGTTATCTGAGAGCGAGGTCTAAAAGTAGAGGACAGTCCCACCCTACTATGCACTCTTATCATTACAGAGAGAGGTCTCAGCAGAGAGGCCAGTCTTTCCACAAACCCTACTACGCACACCAGTCATCTGAGAGAGAGGCCTGAAAGGAGAGGCCAGTCCCTCCCCACACTCTACTATGTACACCTATCATTACACAGAGAGGTCTCAGCAGAGTCCAGTCCCTCTCCACACCCTACTATGTACACCCATCATCTGAAAGAGAGGTCTGAAAGAAGAGGCCAGTCCCTCTCTACACCATACTATGCACACCTGCAATCTGAGAGAGAGGTCTGAAAGGAGAGACCAGTCCCTTACTATACCCTTCTATGTACACCCACCATTACAGAAAGAGGTTTCACCAGAGAGGCCAGACCCACCACACCCTACAATGCATACTTGCCATTTGAGAGAAAGATTTGAAAGGAGAGGGCAGTCCCTTCTGCCAACCTAATATGCACACCCATTATCCAAGAAAGGAATCTCAGCAAAGAGGCTAGTCCTTCCCCCATACTACTATTTCCCTACAAGTATGTTGCGATCCCGTGGGAGTCTTGCGAGAGTAGAGTGCAAGCTTCAGGTGGTGAGGCTTGCCACATGAGGCTTGTGCAATCCCGCAAGACACTCACGAGAGCCACATGGAAAATTACTGGGCCTGCTATGAAGTGTTTTATGATCCTGCGAGAGTTTCGCAAGATTGTATGGGGAAAAGTAAAAAAAAAAAGGGCCAAGGCTCAACCAAAAGTTAGTTACCATTCTAATGACATGGTTAAAGAAATGCTGTGATTGATTGGGTGCAGAACCAGAGATAGCTCCGTTTGTTCTTTGTGCTTTGGAGGAGAAGCACGTCTGTTTCAGTTGTGCTCAGCTGAAGTTAATTTATGTGGAGCTGAAAGAGACTGGTGTCTTCATCTGCATTTAAGAAAGAACTTTGAGTTCAGGTATTTATTAGTATAGTTTAAAAACTTTGTTGTGAAGTGTCAGTAAGTGCCCTAATGTTGGTGAAACTTATTCTTCAGCGTGTTTACAGAGTGAAAAGCTGTTTGGGGAGGTGTAGATGCTTAATATAGCTTTTGAGAGAGATAGACATTAGAATATAGAGAGACATCAGTGTAAGTAAAGGGAGCAGTGTTTATCAAACTATAAAAGAAAGATTGTAGAATGTTTTGATACAATCGCTAGTGTTTTTATGAACCTCACTGTACATATACTTTAGCCCTATGAGGTGTTTGAGTGGCGATATTGCTATTTCTAGTGTTGAACACTGTGGTGAGTGTCAGCAAAGGTGTGTGAAGATGAATGTGTGTTTTTTAAAAAAAAATCTTTATTTTTCCATTTTATAGAACAGTACAAAGAAAGCAGGCAGTGGTAAGTACAATGGGAGACATGCTCACAGAAACCAAGTATAGCTTTACATTTGACATTGCTGAAAGCACTAGACACCCTAGGCTCCATAACAGAACATCCAACCTCACCCCACAGGACTGTAACTCCCCTCCCCCTCAGCATGTCTAGAAGATGAATCTGTTACTTTATAAACTGTTATGAAGCAGAGTTCAGGGCATTTTATAATTTATATTTGTTTTGAAAATGTGAAAATAGAGTGGTTGAGGATGTGGAATTTTTAAGGAGAAAGGAAAAATAAGTTACTAGTGCATTAGATATAAATATGTGATTGTGGGTGAAAACTTTTATCAGTCAGTATGCAACTTGTATCTTTTTGGTTATTTTGTCTTTTTTAAGGAGCAAAATGGAAACTTGTCTCTGAGGAAACAAATATCTGCCTACATAAGCAGCAAAAAAGAGCCTTGTTAAGACAGGCAGGATTATTGAGCTGTGCAGCAATAAGTACCTCTTCAGGCACCGTGTATTCAGGTTGGAAGGATGGTAAGCGCCGGAACAGTCGTCCAGTTCAGGAGCATTAGTTAAGACTGCATGAGCTATGCTTTTTGAACTGTAATTTGTAGATATGATACTTTGCTGAGACTACTTTGCCACCTAGGCTGCTGTGAAACAGTAGGAAACTGAAGACTCTTTGGCAGGTTAAGTTGTCCAAAAGACAGGAAACGATGTTCTACCTACATCAAAATCCAGTAGGCAAATGAAGCATAAAGAGGGGAGACATTACCTCCTGCTGATGCACGGCAGATAAAAATGTTTTATATTACTAAATTTGTTTGTTTTGTTTTTTATAGTTGTTCATGTAGTTTGTTAATATAGTTGTAGTTTTGTATTGTTGTGAAATTGTTTTGTTATAATAAAGTTTAAAGTTACTTTTGATTTCTTTGTTTAACACATTATACATTTCAATTGTATTATAGTATTGCAATATTGACTAAAGCTAGTAGCTCTCAACAGAGAGGTTATGTCATTTTCTACTCTACTATGGACATTCATCACTATGAAGAGAGGTATGTACAGAGAGAGCAGTCTCTACCCACAGCCTACTTTGCACATGTGTTACTCTGGGGACATGTCTCAGCTGACAGGTTGGTGTGTTTCCATATCAATCTATTCTTTATTCGATTTTAAAAATAAAATCATAAAAGACAAATACAGATTATAACAGAGCACAAATATCAGCATAGGTTGAAAAATTATACTTGCTTTAAAACCCCAAAAAGATAGCATAAAAGAAACAAAAACACTGTAGGTGTATTTAAAAACTGCAAATGCAATAATGCAGGTCTAACTTGGGTAAAATTCATCGGCTTTAAGAGCGGATGTATAAATTTAAATCGCAGATGATTAAAGTTCGCACTAATCATGACGATATGTAAGGTGTCATTGACTGAGACATTATCACAATCACATAAGGGCATCATCGAGTCTTTAAAATAGCTGTGGTTAAGAGTCACTAATTGCAGAAATAGATTCAATCTAAAATATAGCAATAGACGTCGCTGATGACGGGACAAGTTCCAGATCAGATAAGATTCCAGGCCACTCACGGTTTTTACTAGTATTGCATGTCGCACAGAATGTTTCTGTAGTGCTATGCCCTCGCGATCAGCTGCCATCTTGTCTCTGAACGATTCAGCGGCCCGTCTAAGGTCAGATCTAACTATGCTACTGGGACTAGTATAAAGTTCAGGTCTTCCTAAAGATGGCATATTATGGGAGATAAAAGGCAGCCAGGGAATCAAGGAAGGCTTATCCATATTCAGACAGTCTTGTATAATTAATCTGTTAAGACCAAGTTCCTCCTTTGTCCAAATTAAAAGCCAAAGTTTTAAAGGACAGAGTCGAAGCTGGTCGGTGATATAGCCCAATCCCAAATTCCCTCGAGGACGATTTCATAAGGTACACTTTGTGGAACTCCCAATAGGCCCCTTAGGAATTTGTTTTCCGCTATTTGAATTGGGGCTACAGATCCATAACCCCAAATTCCACAGCCATAACTGGCTATTGGGATGCACTTGGCCTTGAAAATTTCCAGGACAGATTTTATGTAGGTGCGCCCAAGCCGACGTGAGAAATCACTTATGCTAAACATAGCTCTATTGAAAGTCATCACATTATGGATTAACGGTGAATGCCAATTAAGGCCAGAATCTAACTGAAACCCTAAATATCAAAACTCGTCCACCTGACTAATATGGTGTCCATCTACTATAAATTTCATAGTTTTGGTTTTGGGCGGGCCAAACTTCATCACATGTGATTTTGAAAAATTGGTGGAGAGGTCAAGACTGTTCATAAAATTGATAAAAAGATTAAGAAGTCTTTGTAGTCCCTTGGCCATCCGAGCAATTAAAACGGTGTCATCTGCATTAAGCAGAGCCGGAATTGAATGGTCACCCACTTTGGGGACATTCAAATATGGGTCAGTCAGTGCTAATTCTAAATGATTAATATAAAAAATAAATAAAAAGGTGCTAGAATACAACCCCGGCGAACCCCACGCTGCAGTTTAAAGTGCTGTGTGCATTCACCATTAGGCCCATATCTGACACTAGCTGAGAGGTCCACCACCGCTAGGCCTAGGATTTGGATGGGCACCAGGATACCCACAAGTACACCCCTACGCATACTACCATAACCCCACTCCTTTTTTAGGAAGAGGCAGGGGGAGAGGGAGAACCAAAGATAGGGGTCAGAGTACAGTGGGAAGATCTGAATCAGAGGGTCACACGGAGCGAGACACGGGACACCCAACCAAGCTCAAGCAGGGAAACAGTCTAATTGTAAATTTGACAGACATCATATTGACAAGAGAACAAGAACAAGTTCTCACGAAAGGGTTAGGATTTGTCCCTACAAGCAAGCTGGATCCTTTTAAACTGACTTGTGAACTCAATGAGTTCTTTAGCAAAATAAGGATGAGAGTCTTTTTTAAGAACCACCCATATGATCAGAGAGGACAAGAAGACACTGGCCTATGCCCAAAATCTACATTTACGCCAGCTCTAGCACACTTACCATCGGAAGTAGGCACATTTGAACAAGCAGTACTGTGGGAAATTGATTCAAAGAATATATTGACCCAAAAACATTCTTCAATTTAACTAAAGAAGAGAGTAAAGCTATTCAGGAACTCAGAGACAACCCCAGAATAACTATAAAACCAGCAGATAAGAAGGGAGCAACACTATTCCAGACAACTGAGGCTTATAATTTAAAGTGTCTCCGACTACTCTCGGAGAGACGTAATTATAAGATTCTAAGAAGTGACCCCACTCCGGAACTAAAGAGGACGATAAGAGGAGTGGTCAAAGAAGGCTTAGCGAACAACTGGATATATTAAAAAGAGGCAGCATTTCTGTGCATAGAGAAATCATAAATTCCCTATTTTTATACTCTACCGAAGGTACACAAACTAGACCACCACCTGGTAGACCTATTGTGTCGGATATAAATTTGATACTGGAACCTCTCGCAATTTTGCGACTTCTTCCTAAGGCCACTAGAGGAGAAAAAACCTTCCTACCTGAAAGACACAAGAGATGTCTTGAACTTAATAAAAGAGATCTCCTTCGATCCCAATAGTGAACTGCTAGTGGGGTAGATATCGAATCATTGTACACTAACATCCCCCAGGAAGAAACTTTGAGAGTGGTAGAAAAAATCCTATACATGGAACACTGGCATTTTCAAACCCCAAGAGCCTTTATATGAAATCTGGCGGAGATTGCTCTTACAAAAAAATTCTTTCAATACAAAGACACGTTGTACCTACAGTCACATGGAACATCCCTGGGAAGTTCTTTTGCACCTAGTTTGGCATGCCTTTATGTCTCAGAATTCGAAGATGAATACATTTATTCTACCATGCCCTATTCTCAATCAGTAAAAGTCTGGCGCCTTTACATAGACGACGTCTTTTTAATTTGGAAGGTAGTCAGAAAATCATTGGAAGAATTCTTGGGATGGTTGAACAGCAGAAACTCTTTTTGTTTTTCACATCCACATTAATGGCTGAGGCATTACCATTCTTGGACCTAGAAATCAAACCCAAGGAGGGAAGCTGGTGAGTGGGTTATATTATAAACCCACAGAAAAAAACAATGTATTACTATTTGAAAGCTTTCAACCCAAAGCTTTGAAAGAGAACCTACCTTATGAATAGTTCCTAAGGATTAGGAGAAATTGTTCAGAGATTGACAACTTTGAAGAAGAAGCGAAAGAACTGAGCGACAAATTACAAGCACGAAACTATCCAAGACGAGTAATTAAAAATGCATGGAAATGAGCAAGGAACAACAATAGGGAATCCCTTTCTGAAACTCATGAAAAGCAAGATGAAGACAAAAACATCTGTGTCACCGCATTCAGTACGGCCTCCAACCATGTAAAGAAAATACTGAACAACAATTGGCGGATTCTCAGTTCTGGAGGTCTAAATCTAGACAGACCACTGTTCGCATTCAAGAAAAGTGCAAGCCTAAAGGACTCACTTGTACACACAAGACCTATACTAAGGAGACCAAACAGTGCACCGAATTTGTGGAATTTACCACGAGTAGTGGGGCATTATGCTTGTGGTGCATGTAAAGCATGCCCATTGATAGATAATGTAAAAACTGTAGATATAGGTCTTAGGTCACTATGGACTCTAAATACACACACCAATTGTAATTCAGAAAGTGTGATATATCTAATAAAGTGCCCCTGTAACTATTTTTATGTTGGCATGACAACGAGATGGGTGACAATCCGGATTATGGAACACATGAGCAACATTAGATGCAAAAAAAAAAATAACAAAATTAACCACACATTATTTCGAACATAAGTACTCAGAGAGATATTAAGTGGGTTGTAATTGACAAACCCTTTATTCCAAGGAATGTGACAGATGTGAAAACATACCTGTTCAAACGTGACCAAAGATGGGTTTACAGATTAAGGAGTGACACCCAGGGATTGAATGATGCGATTTCGTGACATCATTTTAACAGCTTAGATTGACAACCCTGTGAAGTCTAAAGATGAGATACCCTAGGCTTATATAAAAATAGACTCATTGGGAAAAGAAGAAAGAAAAAACGTAGGAATAAAATGCAAGGAGCGTAATAAAAAAGAGTAGTAGGAAGGAGAGAGAGTATACACATATGTATATATACATGCGACCGAGTACCCCTCTTAGTTTGGAGGGACGTATTTATGTCCGTTATTTATTAGGAATCTCCTGACACATAAATAATATCATCCCCCGGAGAAATAGGAAGGCGTAATATCATGAAAGGAATCGTAAATGATTGCTTTCCGGTGTAAAAAGAATTAGGAAGGCACTATTCCCTCGACAAAGACGCATCAGGAACACCTTCCTAAATGGCAGTGTCTGTTCCCTATAAACAACAAATTAGACAAGAGAGGGACAAGCCACCGAGAGGCAAGCGAACACTCCTACACGCAGTGAGGTAATGGTCACGTGACGGGTTACGACCTGGAAACTGAGGCCTGTTTTAAGGATTGCCGGCAGAGAGAGAATTACCGGCACAGGGAGAAGAGAGGACCGACAGGGTGATGATTGTTCCTTGGAGTAGTGAGTACACAACTGAGGGGAACGGGGAGACATAGTAAACAAACGCTATGTGAATAGAATCTCGCGGGAAACATAGCCCAATAGTTATTCAAACGGATGAGAAAGTGCTTGGGAGGGGAGCTATTATAAAATCAAACGGGGAGCGCAAGATGAGCACTGCCCTTGATACGGGAAAATTCGTAATTGGGTGTAGAGTATGCCCTTGAAATCACGAGGCACAATCCTTACATGGAGAGTTTAGCAACCAATGCATATAACGTCTCTTTCCCTAGAGTGTGACAATAGGACGACGTCCCACTCTCACCCTGAGTTCTGGATTAAATAGGTGAAACTCGGGTAAGAGTTGCATAGTTTCTGCATTGAGGTAATTGGGGTGCATGACAACACAAGCTATTGATATTGGTGTTTTTGAAGAAATTAAAATGAGTCACAATCCCTGCATGAGGGTTGGTGCCTTGTGTGAGTGAAGCAAGAACACATAGATTAAATTACAGATATAAGTGCATAAATAAATGAAGTGAGGATAATCTGTGAATGGGGCAATTCAAAGGGGCAAGATGAGCTAACCCATACAATGTACTAATGAAGGGCTTGCATGTATATAAACTAAATAGGTTATCATTTTATTACAGGAAGTTCCTGGTGTGTTACTATAACAGAACAGTTAAGTATACACGAAAACCTCACTTACGAAATATTTTTGGAGGCTAGTAAATGGGAACTATATCCTGAGGAATGCTATAGACCCCTAGGGGGCTATAGAATTTGGCAAGAAACATGTCGATATAAAGCAGAGAGGGTGGGTGACAGGGATGCTAATTCTCTGAGTACACCCACAGCATACATTTTTTAACCCTATCAGGAAGGACCCAGGAATAAAGTAATATAGATGGTACCCTCCTAGATAGTTTTAATTGAATTACTGCCTCTGCATAAATGGATCCCTAGAGTGTTTTTTCAAAAAAGAATTTTTGCGCTCCGGCCTGTATGTTGGCCTGCAGCAGGGTGTCGAAGCGGCCCTATGATGAAGCATGTCACTAACTAGTGGGTGAGGGCAGTATTTGAAAACCCTTTGGGTTTTCCCAAAACGCAGATTGTGATAAACTAATTGAATTTAGAGGCTTTCCCTTCTTTGTGTGTGTTTATAGGTCCTTATGTAAGTCAGACAGAAGATTAATTAACGCAGGCTCTACTCCCATCTGAGCCATCATGGTCCACAGTTTGGAACGATTGACTCTGTCAAAGGCAGAGCTGAGGTCCATTCAGGCCAAATAGTTGCCCCCTTCTTGACCTTGGTATACTTGCAAATAAGTAAATAAAGGTTCAAATTGTGCTCTATGGTGCCCGCCCTGGCCTGAACCCGTATTGAAGGTCAGACAAAATGCCTCGCTCCTCAGCCCAAAGTGAAAGACGGTCCAACAAGATCCACCTGATAATTTTTACCTCTGAATCTATCAGAAATATGGGCCTTAAACAGACTGGGTCCGATCTATTGCCCTTTTTTAAAACAGGAACTATGACTGATTGAGACCAGGTTAATGGGAGGGGGGCATTGACTGCTGAGTTTAAATGCAAGGTTAATAAAGGGGCCCAAAGCTCAATATAGGATTTGAAAAGGTCCCCTGGCACCCCATCAGGCTTTATTGGGAGGAAGACAGGAAATGGCTGCAGTGACCTCGGGCAAGTGGAAGACAATTATGTGACCATCCCTCATACTCTTTGGTTCACTAACCTCTTCCTCATGATTATAGATGGCCTTGAAATGATCAACCCATGCTTGTGATGTGATGGTGGATGCCTGGTTAGAGAGTTGGTCGCTATTAAAAAGGGGACAGTAGGTCAAGATATAGATAGCCCTAGCTCTTTTAACCTTCTCCTGACACTGGGGTGTTTCGTTCAGGAGATTCTGCAGATCCTTATGAGCTTTAGAGCACTTTTTATCAAACCATCTAACTACTTGGGTCGAAGAAGACGCACCGACTTTACAAACAGCAGCTTTCATAAACTTGCAGATATTTATGAAGGACTTCATAATACCCTGCGCCGGCTCATCTTCTGAAAGACATGAATGAAAATCAGCTTGGCAGGTAGACACCAAATTATGAACAAAATCTGACGGGACAATAGATACCCACGGCACCCTCCGTCCCTGATCAGTCAGAGAAGTTGGCTCCATACATAGTTGGCTCCTTACTATACCAATAGACGTTTTGTCCCAAAGGAAAACAGCCCTCAGGGGATTATGATCACTTAAATTATGCCATATAACTTTAAATTCTAAAAGGGCTAAGGATAAACACAAAGACACAAAAATATAATCTATAATGCGTTGGATAAGGGTGGCGCAGCGGCGCTTGTCCTTTTGGACCTATCTGCAGCCTTTGATATGGTTGATCATGGTCTCCTGATCAACCGTATCTCCTCCTTAAGCATTAGGGACATGGCCAAAGCTCTGTTAGCATCCTTCCTATCCAACAGAGCCCAATCAGTTAAGTTGGGTGACTTTGAATCCTCTCCCTTTTCTCTTCCATGTGGAGTCCCACAGGGCTCCTCCATCAGTCCCACCCTTTTTAACATTTACGTGACCGAGGTGGCACAAGTGATAAATCGGCTGGCTTAGGTCTTACATCTTACGCAGACGATATTGAAATTGTTTTTGCCGTCCATAAAGACGGAGACAGGGTCTTGTCTAATTTTCATGATGGTATGGTGACAGTGAGTACCTGGATGGCCAATCACTGCCTTAAATTAAATTCCTCAAAGACCGAGGTGATTGTGTTTGGAAATCTTTCTCCGGCATGGTCCTCTCGTTGGTGGCCAGACAATCTCGGACTGCCTCCTGTCCCAGTTACCAAGGCAAAAAATCTTGGGGTCATTCTAGATGACAAGCTTTCTTATAAATACCATGTTAAATCAGTAGTCAGCTCATCTTTTTACATTCTCAGAATGGCCAAGAAACTGTTTCCTTTTATCCCTTTGAACGCTAGGAAAACGATCTTATCGGACTTGGTTCTGCCTAAGGTAGACTATTGTAATGGTCTCCTGATTAACGCTCAGCAATCAATCCTGAACAAACTGCAGCTAGTTCAAAATGCTGCTGCTAGACTACTGTCTGGCACACCGAAATTTCATTCTGTATCTGAGGTAATCAGACAATTGCACTGGCTGCCTATCAGAAACAGAAACAGAATAAAATGTGCATTGCCTATAAAGCTACACATAATATAGGACCAGAATTCTTGAAGAAATCAGTAAAGATATACACCCCAAATAGGTCACTGCGCTTGGCCGGCGCAAATCTATTGGTTGTGCCCAGAACCTATAGATCCAACTGGGGTGACAGAAGCTTTGTGGTGACTACTGCTAAGCTTTGGAATTCTCTTCCGTGTCAGATTAAAGATTTGCCTTCACTTTTTATGTTTAGGAAAAAATGTAAAACTTGGCTTTTTAATAACTAAGGGCCAGATGTACGACCCTATTTTGCATGCGCAAACGGGTTTGCAACCCGTTTGCGCATTCAAAATCTAATAGGGCCATGTACAATCCCTAATTAGTGAGTCGCAATCTTTTTGCGACTCGCTAAATAGGAATTGCGAGTCGCTATTAGGAAGGGGCATTCCAAGGGCGTCCCTTCCTAATAGCGAGTCAGAGGCCTATGTAAGAATGTTTTGCAACCGCAATTGCGGTCGCAAAACACTCACAATTTACCGCCCTCTTCAAGAGGGTGGTAAAGCACTCACAAATGGGAAGGGTTCCCCAGGGGACCCCTTCCCCTTTGCGAATGCAGGGAAAAATAGTTTTTAGGGGCAGGCAGTGGTCCCAGGGATCACTACCTGCCCTTAAAAAATGAAACAAAAACGTTTCATTTTTCTTTTTTTTAATGCATCCTGTTTTCCTTTGAGGAAAACGGGCTGCATTTAAAAAAAAAAACTGCTTTATTTAAAAGCAGTCCCAGACATGGAGGTCTGCTGAGCCCAGCAGGCCACCATACCTGGGAGGGACAGCCATTCGTAATGGGGTCGCAAATTGCGAGTGCCTCATTAATATGCATGAGGCATGCAATTTGCGACCCCATTAGGAATCGCTAACAGTGTCTCAGACACTGTTGTACATGGCGTTTAGCAACTCGCAAATTGCGACTCGCAATTGAGTGCAATTTGCGAGTCGCTAAATGACATGCTCGTACATCTGGCCCTAGGTCTTTTTAAATTGGCTTCTTTCATCTTGTTCTGTTTCAGGAGTAGCTAGCACTGAGACACCTTTGTTGGTATTTGTGCGCTCTATAAATAGTTATAACATAACATAACATAATAGAACTATGACCTCCCCCCTTAAACGTTGGTATTCTCTCGACTGAGCCCTCCTGATTAGGGTCCATTAGATTGATCAAGTTAAGCTCAGTAATTAAGCTATTAACAGAATCACCTTGATGTGTGTGCTTAAAATGCACCTGATCGATAGTTGGGTGCTCAAGATCTGGGCTGATACTGTTGAGGCAGGAATAACATGGGTGTAAGTTAAAATCCCCGGCTAACATGAACACAATAAATGGGGGTTCAGATTGATTAAAATCTTCTATAACAGCTTTGTCTAGTAATGGCATCCAATTTATTCTTAGACATAGCAGCATTATAAAAATTAATAACAAGCAAACTACACTTGTTGGTAAAAGATAGAAGAGTGCCCAAAACATCCTTCGAGTTGGATTTCAAAGCAACTACTTTACAATTGAGGCCCACATTTAGTAATGTGATTAAACCACCGCTGGCACGCCCATTGGATGAAAGGATCGCTGGTTCTGTATAGGAAGTTAAAACATCCAAATGTAAACAACCCTTAGCATCCCACGTTTCCTGCAAACAAATAATGTCAAATGTTGTCAGCATACTCAGCCTTCCAACATCCGTTAACTTGCTCCGAACCTCAGCTATGTTCCAACTGGGAACCCTAAGAGTCCAAAATCTATTGGTCTCAGGCGCCTTTCCATATCATAGTCCGTATAGTTGTGCGTAAGACAGACTTCTCATCATAGAGGTAATTTCCTCCCCACACCTTACTTGTACTTCAGTCGTCTTGGAGAGAGAGAGCTGGACCAGAGAGGTAGACCTCTTTTCACACTGCAATTTGCACACCCATCATCCAAGACACAGGTCAAAGGAGAGGACTAAGTCTCTCCTCACACTACTACATAGACGTCTCATGCAAGAGAAAAGTGTCAGCAAACAGGGCAGCTTCTCCCTATAGCCTACTATGCATGCCTGTCAGCATGGGAAGAGGTATGAGCAGAAAGATAACTTTTTCTGAAAGCCTTTTAGAGACAACTCTCATCCTGTTAAAATGTGTTAGCGGACAGGTCACTCCTTTCTCAGACACCACTACCTTTCTCTGTTGCTCTAGGGAGAGGTGTCAGTAGAGAGGCCACTGCTTGCCCACTTCGTACTGCTCATCCATGTTGTCCTGGGGATACGTGTTGGTGGAGAGGACAATGCTTCTCTAACCACTACTGTATTTGTCTGTCATGCAGGGAAGAGCTGTGACTGGACAGTCAAATCAATTCCCACACCTTAATATATATGATTATTTCTCTGGGGCGAGGTCTCAGTGGAGAAGTCAGTACTTGGTATACCTACTATAGCATAGTAAGGTCTTATATGTGAGGTGGGTACCTTCCCCACCCTACTATGCATACTGCTGAGCCTGGGGAAAGATGTGAGTGGAGAGGCAGTGTCTCTTTATACCCTACTCTACACACTGGTTATCTTCGTGCAAGGTCTCACTGGAGAGACCAGTCTCCCACCATAGTATACTATACACTGTTGTTGGGTTGTTAAGAGGTGTCAGTGCGATACAAGTGTCTACTTACACCCTAATGTGCACTGTTGTTATACTGTGTAAAGGTCTCATTTGAGAGCCTTTCTCCCCACACCGTACTAATGGGTACTAAAAGGCATAAGTAGTGTAATAATGGAAAATGTAAATTTTTCCTCTTATTGAAAAAAGTTTACTATCTCATGAGACTCTCCCAGGATTGTAAAAAAAAGTAGTGATTCAACTTTTTCTAATAATAATAAAAGAACTTAAAGTAAGTAAATGAGTATCAACGTGTGCGATGTACCAATGTTCATCTGATGCAGTAAAAACAAGTGGGTTTTTTCCATAAATCTAAGTGATCTATTTTCTCCATAATTACATAATGAATTGCATTTGAAAAAAAAAAAAACACTGTTACTATTCTGGTGTATATAAATTATACATACTACATCATGATATATTCAGTGTAAATGCAAAGTCCATTATAAAAAGTATGATCTCGCCAGAGGTTCCAAGAGCAAACCAGGAAGCACTGCACGCACATGATTGCCTCCCTGGCTCTCGCCACAGTCTTTTGAGAGCTTTGGAAAAGGGAAAAAAGGGAAACATAGTGCAAACAACATAGATCATGAAATTACAGGGTAGCTCTGAAAAGAGGCATTTTTCTTAACAGTTGTGTACAAAAACAAATTGTGTTTTCAAACATTTTTTGTATTTTTTGGGTATTTTAATAACAAACACAAACAGCACCTCCTTTAAAAGAAAAATGAGAAAAACTTACAAAAAAGATGATTATAAAAAAACTACTGCCTGGGGGGCACTTATGTTGTTGAGCAAGCTTGTCCTATGCAAACCTGCTTGTTTCAGATGAAAAAATGATTTGCTTGCATAAGCAGCAAAATGGCGCTTTATTTAAAAAAGCAGGGTTATTGTCCGGCAGCGCAGTAGAAACCTGTGGAGGCACAGTATCTCCTGGTGCAAAAATGTTGAAGCCCCAATAGAGTTGTCTACCTCCGTAGCATGAGCTAACTCTGCCCATGTAAGCCTTTGCGGATGCATAGAACTCAGGTGTCTCCACATCCCTGTGATACTTATACTATATTGTTTATTTCTGGTTCCCCAGCTGAACTCTTTGCTGCAAAGTTTGTAGGTCACGTACTTCATATATGCCTTCTTGGCACCTGCCCTCATTTCTAAGACTTGCCACACCAAGGATTCCTTGGGTGGCTGAGGTGGTACAGAAGCCCCTGGTTGTTAATCTTAATCAGATAAAGACATCTTTCTGCTCAAAGGGAAACAGGATAGGAGAGCAAGTCAAACATGTCTATTCTCACCAAACTCCAATAGTGAAATAATGTAAAATAGATAGAATATTCTTCTAAATAAAGACATCCATATGAACCAATCACAATCCTTCATTAGGGTGTGGTTCGTCGCCTGCAACTCTCGTGAGATACCCGCGAGCATCTCACAAGATCGTAAAAATACTATTGCTTTATATATTTTATGGACGATTCACAATCAATTTTCCTAGCTAATCAACATCTAAAATGTCTTAATTTTTACAGAATTACAAGAAAACACTGTTTCCAAATGCACAATCTTGCAGGTAGATTGTGAGAGCCAAACCGGAAGTACATTCCCTTCGGAGTCCACGCAGGGGATTGTGTTTGACTCCCACGAGCTTCTTGTGAGATCGTAAAAATATTATTGCTTTATATATTCAGTGGAACAAATCATAAACAATTTTACTAACATAAACTTCTGTAATCTGTTACTTTGTACAGAATTACAGGAAAACACTGTTGTTAAGTTTATCCCAAATTTACGATCTCGTGGGAGGATCATGAGAGCTGAATAGGAAGTACATCTCTCTCGAAGTCCACACATGGGATTGTGTGTTCGACTCCTGCGAGCATCTCGAAAGAGTCACCATCTTTAAAAAAGAAAAATGAATACTACAATCATATTTTAATGACTTATTACAGATTAATATTAAATAACTGAACACATGAAAAAAAACTCTAAACAGGAGATTAAAACTAAATATAGACCTCTAGTGAGTAATTACATGCTTGAAAAATAGATTTATATAATAAAACATATTACCATAAAGTATTGAAAAAATTGATTACTCTCTTTTGGAATTATAATTGCGACTTTAATGTAAAAACACATACAAAGACTGTGGAAAGTATGCTACTACAGTATTAATAAACTTGCTCGGAAATGTCTCAATATGAGAGTCAGAAGAACTGAGGACAGATAATCTCAACACAAATATTGTTGTATTTTATATTTATACTTAAGCATAATTTTTTAGAAACATTTTGCAAAGTGTGCACCCTTTCCTGTTAAGTTACAATATGAAAGCAATTCCCTTTTAGAATAATGTCCACACACAGGATATATTATTTAGTTATTCTACCATACATACAGTTAAAAAATGATTTCCTTAAAAGAACTAGAACTTCACTGAAAACAGCAAAGGTTAAAGTAACATTATAGTTGGGTGTGATAAAAAGATCTGTTTTCGTTTAAAAAAAAAAAAAAACTTAAAATTCATTGAAAAAAACAAAGGTTAAAATAGCTTTATGGTTAGGTGAATTTGTCAGTGTCAGTGTTAGATTTGGGGGTCTCTAGTTGGCAGAGGTAGGTACCTTTGACCAAATAGGGACCCTTGCGTCTAGTCAGGGTAAGGGGGTACACTCCTAAAATAACCCCTGCTCACCCCCTTGGTAGCTTGGCACGAGCAGACAGGCTTATC
This sequence comes from Calotriton arnoldi, assembly GCA_963921515.1. Lineage (NCBI taxonomy): Eukaryota > Metazoa > Chordata > Amphibia > Caudata > Salamandridae > Calotriton > Calotriton arnoldi. Next base: position 3,259,782 of record CAWUFW010000261.1, read on the forward strand.
TCGGAGGCAGTGTGTAAAGCATTTGTGAACACATATAGTAATCAAGTGACAACACTACAGATGGACACCACACAGGTTGTATATTAAAAATAAGTATCTTTTATATAAATTTAACACCAGACCACAAACGACAAAAATCCATAATACTGTACTTCAAAAATGGTAGAATTAGCTCAGTTCTCTTTAGATGGTAAAATGCGACACTTTCAGTTCAATGTACCTTTGGATGCGTAACGCTATACAACGAAAGTGTTGCAGGGAAGGTGATGCGTTGGTTCCTTACACGCAAGAACGGTGATGCGTCGGGTCCCTACTGCTGCGTAGGGGATGCGTCGGTTCTTCTCCGCGTGGGGAGGTGATGCGTCGGTTTCTTACTGCGCTTTCGTGGCGATGCGACCAGCAGCGCCGTGATGCGATGAAGATCCGGTGCAATGAAACAAAATGTCGTCTTTTTCTTGATGCGACACGATGCGTGCACGCCCGACGGCCGTGCGGCGACTCAACGATTCTTCTGAGCCACGACAGGCCCTGCGACACACTTCCCGGAGATGCGGCGGCGTCTGATGCGACGTCGATCCTCTTCTCCGGCGATGCGAGGCGCTTCGGCAACGATGCAACGGCCGTGCGGTGACTCAACGATTCTTCTGAGCCGCGACAGGCCCTGCGACACGCTACCCGGTGATGCGGCGGCGTCTGATGCGACGTAGATCCTCTTCTCCGGCGATGCGAGGCGCTTCGGCGATGATGCGACAGCGGCAGCTGCGGCGACACTCTTCTCCGTTGATGCGGCGGCGTCTGATGCAACGTCGATCCTTTTCTTCGGCGATGCGAGGCGCTTCGGCTGCGGTGGTGATGCTTCTTCTTCGTGAGTCACGCTTCCAGCTCCTTGCGACACGCAGTCCCTCAGAAAGTCCAGCACAGCAGCAGGCACTTTCCAGAAAGACTCTTTGGGAGCTGGTTGGTGAAGTCTGTTGTCCCTGAGACTTCAGCCGGAGGCAAGCTCTATCTCAAGCCCTTGGAGATCCTTCACAAGTTGATGAAAGTACACACAAAGTTCCTCTCTCCTTTCTTTGGCAGTCAGGCAACCACTGCAGGCCAATCCCCCAAACAGCACTCAGCTTAGGGATAGTCTCTTCCTCAGTTTCTCTGGTTCCTCTCCTCAGCAAAGGTTTCTTCTTGTTTCCCAAAAGTGATCTAAAGTTCTGGGGTTTGGGTCCCCTCTTTTATACTCATTTTCCCTTTGTTCTCTGAAGGCAGAGAGGCCTTTGCCTAGTCCAAACCAGTTCTGGTCAGTCCTGGAGCACTTTGTTGACAAGACTCCTTCTTTCCTTTCACAGTGTAGGCCAGGGACATCAGACGCACCACAGGAGGTGGAGCCAGCATTGTGGAGGGAAGGTACAGCCCTATTCAGGTCCCAGGTGCAACTCCTCCCACCCATCTACATGCAGATCTCTCTATTCAGCCCTGTGCTGACTCACCCTGTCTCCTGGAATCCCCCAGCCCCTGTCACTCACAAACCAGACATGGAATACACAACCTAGCAGAGGCAGGCTTGGATAGTTAGGCAAGAAAATGCCTACTTTCTAAAAGTGGCATTTTCAAACACAGAATGTTAAAACCAACTTCACTAAAAGATGTATTTTATAATTCTGAGTTCAGGCATACTAAATTCGTTTTTCTACCATGTTCCCTGGGTCAGTTAGGATTATAAGATGTTATAATCAAACTGCCCATTCTGGCCTATGGGGAACAGGTAGCCTTGCAATAGTGAAAAACGAAAATGGCTGTAATTCACTATTAGGACATGCCACACACACCAGGGCATGTCCTACCTTATACTTACAATGCACCCTGCCCTTGGGCCTACCATAGGGGTGTCTGATATGAAGAAAAGGGAAGGTTTAGGGACTGGCAAGTGGGTGCACTTGCCCAGTCAACATGGCAGTCACAGACTGCACACAGGCTCTGCAATGGCAGACCTGAGACACACTTTTACAGGCTGCTTCTGTGGGTGGCACAACCAGTGCTGCAAGCCCACCAGCAGCATTTGGTTTACAAGCCCTGGGCACACTCAGTGCACTGTACTAGGGTCTGACAAGTAAACCAAACCAACCAATCATGGAGTCACTAATCCATACATCAATTTACCATAGGGAGCATATGCACTTTAGCACTGATCAGCAGTGGTAAAGTGCCCAGAGTCATAAAACCAACAAAAACAGGTCAGAAAAAGTACAGGAGGAAGGCAAAAAGTTCAGGGATGACCCTGCAAAAAGGGCCAAGTCTAACAGTCAGCATTAACGTTTTGAACTAAAAAATACACAGAAATTCACCAGTTATAGTTAGCAGCGCTAACTATAACTTGAGCCCCCCCCATGCACTGCTTACGACCTCACATATGACATCACTCATGACATGTTCTATGACAGCGTTTGACATCACTCATGACATCTCAAGTGACATAATTGAGGATGCAATTTTGTATTACAGTTCACATAGTGGCGAGTAACTACCATATTACTTATCTGCGTAATTTCAGACAGCTTAGGTACAGCTAATGAGTGCAGGTGTTTACAAAACACATGTACTCCTAATGCACCATAGCTGTGTTGAGGTTATTCAACATGTTATAAATGTTTGCATTCAAGAGTAACTCTGTGTGCAAGGAACAGTTTACGTGTATTCATTATGTTCCACACAACTTTTTGGTTCTGCATAAAAAGTTTACAACAGGGCAAAGATTCTACATAGTAAACATTAGCCTTTGTAACCAGCCTTGAGTTATTAGAGAGCATTGTGTCACCATGATAATTTATACATAACATGAAAGATTGTGTGCTCCAGGTACTAACCTATGTATGCGTGCTTGTTTTGGTTTGAAAGAAGGGCTATCTTAAAGTTTCACTCACGATATGAAAGGTGCAGGCAGTATGATCTTTGGCACTTTCCAGATCTTGGTTATTTCTAGCAAATGGTGTCTTTTGACAACTGTGGCATATAATGTACACTGTTCTTAGTAGATTCTTTTAAATACTCTGTGGTGTATTTCTCATGATAGTTTCACTGTTTGTAAACAGTATTGCATAAAAGCACAAAATAAAACAATACAATAAAACATATAAAATTCACGCAGCATCATAAATATCATTCTCGGTTCATTCATAATAGCTAAAAACATTAAAATTCCATCACAGACAACACATTAAATTAAAAGAAGAGTATAAAACTGCCCCCTTTTATTATAGTTCTTTGTCTGTACTGAAGTTTGAGGTATTGGTAAGTACTTAATAATAACATTATGGATCATCTTCAAACTGCTCTCACAGGTAGTCAGCAATAGAGAGACACTAACACATTACTATATAAATGCTCATACATAGTCACATACAGAACTGCAGACATGTACACTTACATTTAATGACGCATACATAGAGCATGTTTTACAAGTAGTACTAGAACCATATATCTCCACACATCTATATGCCTAACTGAAAAACATCTCGTATAAAACATAGAAATACAGTCACACTTCCAGACAAACATATAATTGTGCACAATTCTCCGCACACTGTCACATATTTAGACACTTGCACAAAAATGCACTGTCACACACACACACTGAGACACGCGCATATTCACACATTGACAGACATCCCCTCACACTCAAACACACACAAATTGACCCATGGACACATACCCTCACACACTCAGCCAAACACATACGTTCACATACTCACTCATATACACACATATACAACCACGTGCTCTGTCAGGCATACCCATATCTGCATGTATTCATATGTCAAAAGACATCCTCATCAGCTGTAATGAGCCGCCAGTTATCGTTTCATAGACTACAGCACTTCACAGAAAATAGCCATAAGAGTATTCAGGCATCTGTTCCACCAGTCCTCTGTTTTGTTGTTAGTTTTCGTTTCATCATCAGGTAGGATGACAACTACAATTCCCAGTGCGACAGGAAGATCTTTGGGCCTTCAATCATATTCTAGAGATTACAGTCAGTTTTGGAGGTTCCGGGGGTTTGGAACGTCTCCTTTCGTGGAAGGCAGCAATTCCAGCAGCAACAGCAGCCATCCAATCCCCTCTTTAGGAGTTCTAGAGGGCGGGACAGAGGTAGACAACAAGGTGCTGCCCATCAACCATCTTCCTTTTCCTCCCCTGCCAATGTCACAGGAAAGCAGCCCTAGTTTCTCCAAAGAGCATTCTTGCCCAGTGGGAGGACGGGTGTCCCATTTTCTTACACAATGGAGAGCCATAACAACGGATCTTTGGGTATTGGATATTGTGGAAAACGGGTACGCCCTACCCTTCCAGGAGTTTTCCCCACCCTTTCCTCCCTCAACAATGTTTTTGTTCAGACCAACATCTTCTGCTCCTCCTACAGGAGTTACAACTGGGTGGGGGGGGCATAGCTAACCACCAATTAAGTAGTTCGCAAGTCCATGGAGCTCCCTGCAGAGCTCCGCCATCCAGGCCCATCCTGAGTTGTGCACACAAATGTCGCCCCTCATACTTGCAGCAGGGGGTAAAGATCAATGTGCCTCCCAGGCAGCCAGAGCAGGAACCGAGGGATTTAGTAGCTAGCAGTGGGGACGAGTAAGGGACCACCACGGTGCACTGCAAGGCTGCCCCTTTCAAAATGGTGGTGCGCGGAAGACCCAGACCCAGCCACACTGTCAGCAACAGAGCCTGTGGGCCCCACCACATCCCAGCAGGTGACTTCGGAGGGCTCACCAAACTGTGTCACCCCGGAGAGGAGCATCCCTTGCTCTGGCAGGGCTCCGACGTGGTGTGCTGTGCTCTGTTACGAAGGCCTGGGGGGCCTACAATGATGATGAGAGTGAAGGGCGGGTCCCCAGCTGGAGCAGCTGCCGGACCTCTGGAGGAACCCACCTGGCTTCGCAGTAAGTGTGCCAGCCCTTCGCTGACGGTTTTCCTGCCGGGCCTCATCAAAACTGGCAACTGCAAGCGTGGAGACTAATGAGGCGGCCTCTCCTGCTGCCGCACGGAGGCCCCCATAACGCATTGGGCCACACAGCAGGCGTGAGCACTCACCGGAGTAGTGCAGCCAGATGAGGGGGGAATTGGTGACTGCTTCCCTGGGGGTGCCTGGACTGTGGAGCATGGGCTGGTAATTTGCTGAACACAACCCTGGGCAATCCAATTCGCTAGCCCACCAGCAGGGGGGCCTGCACAGAGGTCCTCATGACGAACTTACTAGTAGGAGTGAGAACACTGCCTTCCTGTTGTACAGAGACTCCCTGAAGGACTGAGACTGGTTGCCTGCTGTGAAATTGCATGTTTGTCTAACGACGGTGGATGGGGCCCCCCTTGCTGCTCACTACTTCCCCTTGATACATTGGGTGGTATGTCCGCACTCTCTATGATCTCCATGACAACCGTTGGGGGCCTGACCACTGTGTAAATGAGGGAATAAGATACTAATGGTGCACTTGGCTTCTTCTTGCCCCGGCGCCCAGCAGATGACAGTCGCTGCCAACAGACTTGCGTCTATCTGAGGGAAATCTGAGGCCACGTTGGCCCTATGCCTAAGGGCCAGGACAGGATGGGCAAATACTCAAAGAAAAAGGGCACCAGTGATACCTACCAGTCTCAGTAAAATCCTCATGCCACACCTGCAACTGTGGCCATGATGGAGAGACCCTCACAAGAAGGGTACAGTGAACCAACCCTGGATACCATCCTTCAAGCGATAGCTGCATCACGCGGAGTGGTTGGGTTCCAAATCGACACCATGGTCACCGATTTGGGGCTGCTGAGAGACGACCATAGATGGCTGGCAGAGGGTTACCACCACTGAGCAAACACTGGAAGACCTAAATTATGAGGTAAACACTATACAGGAACGAATGACAAGTATGGAGAACAGAGTAAAGACACTCGAGTTGCGGGCTAAGGAAGCGGAGAACAGGACAAGAAAGAATAACCTAAGAATTATTGGCTTGCTGGAGAGTATTAAGGGTCCTGGCGCCGACATGACTGCCTTCTTGGAGGAATGGATCAGCACCGAGATAGCGCCTGAGGGCCTCTCTCCATTTTATGCATTCGAACGTGCCCACTGCGTACCCTCACAGCCCCTATTGCATGGAGCGGGCTTCCCCAACCTGCCGTAGCCAAAGTCCTACAATTCAAAGATCGAGACCATATTTTGACCCAAGCTCTAGTCAAAGGGGACATAATGGTGGGAAACTGGAAAGTGATGATTTTCCCTGACTTTACCAAGGAAGTGCCGCGGCAAAGGGCCTCATTCACAGAGGCTAAAAAGAGACTTAAGAAATTAGATATCACATATGCCATGCTGTTCCCTGCCCAGTTCCACGTGATCTGTGAAAGCTCAGTACAGTTTTTCACCTCCCCGCCCCAGCTCTGAGAATTGATTGAGCAACTCCCCCAACAGGAAGGTAGCCGAGTGTTCAGCAACTGACGAAGCACCTGAAAACCCCCAAGAAAAAAGGTTGAAACTGGTATGAACGCAATCCCGTCCTGTTCCCAAGCCTTACAGGAACGTCAAAGAGCAGTGGAGGTGGTGGGGGCCATAAGTGGGGGGGGGTTGCTCCTCCCTCAGACCTGGGTGAAGATGCACTGAAGGACTCGGACTATGCCTCGATTTCCTCCCATAATTCTGATATCTTCCTTCCACAGATCACCCCTGGCACAGCAGATTAATTTATTTAAGGCTACTGCATGAGATGTGATAGGTTTGTCCTGCACTAGGTCTGGTACTGTTTAAAAGCCTCGTCGGTGCTGTGATAGTGAGTATTGACAGATGAGGTGAGATTGGTTTACAATAACCCCTTCTATGTTTCCTTGATGGTGTGCAACGAGGCCAATTGAGCCCACCCCCACTGCTTTAAGTTGTGCATACGAAAAGTGCATGAATGTTGATCCATTGCTTGCTAGTTTGGATGGGGCGAATTCATATCTTGTCCTGGGGTTGGGGAGCTGTTGTTTTCTTTACAGGGAGTGTGTTCTATGCCACCCATGCCGCCATCGTTGCACCTTCTGCATGATGGGTTAAAGCCACTTACCCTCCCATGGGCCAAGACCTTAGGGAGATGGTTCCTGGGAATTACTTCAGTTCCTCACTATGGCAACCCCCTTGACCTATACTTTCATGAGCTGGAATGTCAGAGGCTTGAATAGTATGGCAAAGTGGTACAAGGGAGCTAATTGACCCTAACGGGACGTATGTCCTAATATCGAGCAGACTCACAGGCTGGGATCTGACCATTGCTGGGCTCTATACCTCTAATTTGGACCAAAGGGTTTTTTTCTATGACTTGTCGAGAACACTGGCTCTACACCTGACGCAACCTATCATACATGACTGGGACTATAATAGCGGGACTGACCCCACACTTGATCAGTCCGACCCATCCCTGAGGGAATCCTCTGTAATACGTCTGGCACTGACATTTCAGGACTGTCAGCAAAGGTGGGGCCTAGTGGATTCCTGTAGACAGCTGCACCCGGGACTATTCGTTCTTCTTGGGACTGCACAAGCTGCACATTAGGTTGAACTTATTTAAGGCTACTGCATGATATGTGATAAGTTGGTCCTGCACTAGGTCTGGTACTGTTAAAAAGCCTCACCGGTGCTGTGATAGTGAGTATTGACAGATGAGGTGAGATTGGTTTACAATAACCCCTTCTGTGTTTCGTTGATGGTGTGCAGCGAGGCCAATTGAGCCCACCCCCACTGCTTTAAGTTGTGCATATGAAAAGTGCATGAATGTTGATCCATTGTTTGCTAGTTTGGATGGGGGTGAATTAATTTCTTGTCCTGAGGTTGGGGAGCTGTTGTTTGGTTTATAGTGACTGTGTTCTATTCCACCCATGCTTCCATTATTGCTCCCTCTGCATGGTGGGTTAAAGCCACTTCCCCTCCCATAGGCCAAGACCTTAGAGAGATGGTTCCTGGGTATCACTTAAGCTCCTCACTATGGCAACCCCATTGACCTATACTTTCATGAGCTGGAATGTCAGAGGCTTGAATAGTATGGCAAAGCGGTACAAGGGAGCTAATTGACCCTAACGGGAGGTATGTCCTAATATCAGGCAGAGTCACAGGCTGGGATTTGACCATTGCTGGGCTCTATGTCCCTAATTTGGACCAAAGGGGTTTTTTCAATGACTTTTCTCGAACACTGGCTTTACACCTGACGCAACCTATCATACATGACTGGGACTATAATAGCATGACTGACCCCACACTTGATCGGTTCCACCCATCCCTGAGGGAATCCCCCGTAATACGACTGGCACTGACATTTCAGGACTGTCAGTGAAGGTGGGGCCTAGTGGATTCCTGGAGACAGCTGCACCCGGGACAATTCGTTCTTCTCGGGACTGCAGGAGCTGCCCATTAGGTTGGATGCATTTCTCTGTTCCCCAGAAGTGCATGAGACAGTGCGGCATGGGGAATATCTCTGCCGCACGGTCTTTGACCATAACCCAATACTGCTTACACTAGGCTGGCACAGAGAGCGAACCCCAATCCGGAACTGGTGCCTCCGTGTGGAGACCCTAGAAGACACAGTATTTAAACAGTCTATAGGAAAAGCTATCAGAAACTATTTTGTGGACAATACACAATCAATGGCATCTCCTCTGACTGAGTGGGTCGCTGTCAAAGCAGTGATAAGGGGCAAATGTATTTGCAGAAGTAGTGAGTGCTTCAACCATCGCAAATATAAGATTAGGACCCACGCAGAATGGGTCAATGCAGGATGCTACTGGCATGGCTCGCTAATCCCGCTTACAGAAGCTCTGTGATACTGGAGATAGAATCGGCCAAGGGTGTAAGCCTCTACGGTCAGAATGATATAAATGAGTGATTTGAGAACGATTACACAACTTTGTATGCATCCCCCCGCCCCACCCCCCCTCGAGGCACCATGGGAGACCTTGACTGACTTTTTGGGACCTGCGGAACTGCCGCGCCTGGGTAAGGAGAATGATGAAGACTTGGGAGGACCCTTAACTTTGGAGGAAGTGCGGGCTGCCATTAGGGCCATGGCACGAGGCAAGGTGCCTGGAACTGACGGCTTCCCAGTAGAGTTTTATGGCACCTACATTGAGGAGCTAGCTCCTAAATTAGTTGAATTATACACCACAGCTCGGGAGGCAAGTCGACTGCCAGCCACCACTTGAGAGGCTCTTGTGGTCCCCCTGTTGAAACCGGGGCTGCCCCTTCGGGATGTTTGAACATATCGCCAATTATCAATGCACAATATGGACTATAAAATTTGGAGTCAAATACTGGCCTCCTGGCTCCCACCTCCTTTCCCACATGTCCACACTTATATACTCCGACCAAACCGGATTCATTACCGGCGGAACCCAGCGCTAAATACCCGCAGACTCCTCTCCCTCATGGAAACTGCAGGCCCAGATGAGGACAATGCAGTGATAGACTCCATCAACATTGGAAAGGCATTGGATGGTGGGACTGCCTCTACCAGGTGATGAACAAACTGGGGCTGGGAGTGGGTTTCCTCCAATGGACCAGGCTTCTCTATACAGAACCCACTGCAAGGGTCTGTACTGGCTGAGTAATCGCCAACTCTTACGTGGTGGGGAGGGGCACCAGACAAGGTTGTCCCCTCTCCCCACTTATGTTTGCCATCACTGTTGAGCCACTGGCCAGTAGAACACGGGCGGGGACTGAACCATCGGGGACTATCCCACAGGATAGCACTGTATGTTGACAGTATGTTACTATTCCTCACCAATGTGGAGGAGGGCCTGCCCGGAGCAATCTCACTATTGGAACAATTCGGTAATGGATCAGTCCTTTGTATAAACTGGAAAAATCGCTTATGTTCACCCTAAATCATCATATGCAACAACCCCAGAATTAGCAAAGGCTAACATGGAAGGGATCCTGTAGGAAATAACTTGTGGTCAAAATATATCATAAATTCAGGGACGTGCTAGACGGTAACATTGGGGTGGATCTCAGGGCGTTTTGTGCAAGCGTGACCTTCTGGAAAACCCTCCCCTTTTCTGTGGCAGGCTGAATAGCGATCGCCAAAATGATAGCACTCCCTCGCCTGCTTTACTTTTTCGCCATACTGCCAATAATAATCTCCCGCAGACTCTTCAAGGAAATTGACTCGTTACTGGTGGAGTTTATCTAGGGAACGGGTAGACATAGGGTAGCTATGACCAAATTACGCAGACCTACAACTGAGATGGGGGTTAGCAGCACCTGACTTCGAAATATATTACCTGGCGGCCCAAATTCAATGGCTCAGTCAATGGTTGCTCACCCGGCTACGCCGCGGTGGGAGGCGGAGAGTCCCTGGTTGAGTCTCGGGACTATATGTGCTGCTCCGGATTCTCCTGTCATAGGGGGATCCATGGAATTGTGAACTGTCCAACGCTGCTGGCAGAGTTACCTACAGCGCACCCAAACCCCTCTGCCCTACACACCAGACATGCCATTGCAGAGATTGGAGATAATAAAGACAACAGGGCCCTGAGGGAAGTGACAGAGTGGGCAACAGATGGCATAACCCAAGTGGGAGACCTGTACAGAGACGGCAAACTAATGCCATTAGAAGATCTTTCAGAAACATTTGAACTACCCCGGGACAATTTCTATTGCACCGTGCAATGGTGATGTCCATACAGAACCACTGGAGCAATGGAGCGGCAGAGCCCCCGGTACATCATGGTAGCCAGTAGTTCTCTGTACAACCAAGCGATACAGGCAGGCATAAGTACACCCCTGGAAGAACTGCGCCTGAAACGGGAGGAGGACATGGCACTTCCAATCCCAGACATGCAATGGACTTCAATAACATATACACAGTCTCCCGCAATGCCAGATTTAAGCTCATCAATTTGTACTTTTACATAGGGCATACCTGACACCGGGGAAAATCATGCGGACATGAGCGCAAGCTATGGGCTGTCCCAGATGTGGGGAACAAGAGCACAAATGCTCTAAATTGTGTGGAGCTGCCCGAATCTGCACGACTATTAGGAAGGGTGTAATAGCATGCATAAGCGAGGTTACTGAGAGAACGATTCTTTGCACCTCACTGGTGTGCTTATTGGGGGGATTCCCTCAACCAGACAAATATAAAGTGACTACCGAGTTTGTAGATTTTGCCCTAATGCTCACAAAGAGAGAGATGGAACGCCACCACAAGCCCTCGGGTACATAAGTGGAGGGAGGTCCTTACTCTATTGGCTGGATATGAAAGCGCAGTATAGTTCCAAGAGGTGAGGAGGAGACGCAGCATGATTGACAAAGCCAGGCCTGGGATGCCTTGGCAGAATGCCTGAAAGAACCTGCCACCAATTCCCCTGAGAGTCCCTTACATTTCAGACCAAGACCCAAGGGAAGCCTAAACTTTGTTAGATATCTATGTGGGGAGAACTGGGTTGTATGCACATCTGAGACAATGCAGGTGACTGTTCACTACTGTGCGGGGGTGGGGATAAACAGCACTGTGATCCCAAAACTGATGTGAGGCAGGGAATGGGGTGGGGGGAGGGGGCAGCGGAGGATAGGCTGGTTTAATAACTGTGTTTAGAGTGGGTTGACTCCCAATCTGTGTTATGTATATGTACGGGCCATTATTCCAGACAAGCAATGTTTATACATGAACCGATGTAATTGTACTCATTGTATAACATCTACTTTGTACCTTGGCCCGCATTGCACAGTTTATCATTGTCTGAAAGCAATAAAAATAAATAAAAAACATTAAGTTCAATCCCTACTTCAAAAGGGCCCAGTGAAGTTGGTTCCAAAGCAGGAACGGAATCAGGGATACTATTCCCAGTACTTCCTGATTCCCAGAAAGGATTATCATTTCCATTTGATCCTAGACCTCAGGATTTTGAACTGGTTCCTCAAGCAGGTGAAGTTCAAAATGGTGACCCTAGCACCGGTGCTTGTTGTGCCAGAAAAGGAAGACTGGATGGATTCGATCGATTTGTAGGATGTGCATTTTCACATGTCCGTTCTGCAATCACACAGGAAGTTTCTCCACTTCACGGTGAGGTTGCAACATTGCCAGTTTGTGGTCCTTACGTTTGATCTAACTTCCACACCTCAAGTCTTCACAAAGGTGATGGCGGTGGTTGCAGCTCATCTCAAAAGGTGGGGAATACCAGTATTCCCTTACCTGGACAATTGGCTGTTCAAAGCCAGGTCTCCCGAGTTGGTGTTGCATCCCTTGCAGCTGACAACTCAGTTGTTGTTAAACTTGGGATTTTCCATCAACAAGCCCAAGTCCCACCTAGGGCCCTCGCAGTGCACTCTGTTCATAGGGCCAGTACTGGACACTATGATGAATCGTGCCTGCCCTCCTCTTCAGAGGATTCTGGACATTCAGGCTATGATTCCGATGTTTCAGAATGGAGCTGTGGTTCCAGTCCTGAAGGTCTTGCCCCTGCTAGGTCTGATAGCTTCCTGCATTCTGTTTGGCAGCCATGCATGCTGGCAAATAAGAATCTTCCAGTGATGCCTGCACAGGCAGTGGTTTCTGCACAACGGTGATCTCAAAGAATCAGTCAGGATCTCCAGAGACACTGCAGCGGATCTTCGATGGTGGGGTGTGTCTGGCAAAATCTGTCGCAAAGGAAGCCGTTTCACCTCCACCTCCAGTGGCCACAGTAATAACGGATGCCTCCACTCTAGGGTGGGAAGCTCATCCGGGGGATCTAGAGATCAAAGGTCTTTGGTCTCCAGAAGAACGATTGTTGTATATCGGTCTGTTGGAATTGTGGGTGATAAATCTGGTTCTTTAGGCCTTCCTCCATTTCATTTGCGGTCAGTCCGTTCAAGTCTTAACAGACATTACTACAGCTAAACAACCTACTAAACAAACAGGAAGGAGTAGGTTCATATCTTCTCTGCAGAGAAGCTCTACGACTCTGGTCCTTGGCTCAGGACTATCAGATTTGCATAATGGCAAATCACTTGGCCAGGGTTCTAAACATGCATGCGGACTGTCTCAGTCTGCATTTTCAGCCAATTATGAGTGGCGTCTCCATCCAGAAGTTGTTCAACATATTTTCTGGCTATGGGGTACCCCTCAAATTGACCGTTTTGCCAGTCACGAGAACACGCACTGCCCGTCATTCTGCAGCCTCCAGTTTCTGATGCAGGGAGCTCTGGGGGACGCTTTTCAATTGGACTGGGGATTCCATCTGTTTAACGTGTTTTCCCCATACCCTTGATTCCACTGGTTCTGAGGAAGATTCGCCAAGACCGGGCCCAAGTCATATTAACAGCCCCAGATTGGCCGCGAAGGGTATGGTACACAGACCTCCACCTCTCACTGTGCCCTCCGCTCCGTCTCCCTCACAGGGCAGACCTCCTCTCGCAGTCACTGGGGCAGGCTCTAAACTCCCACCTACAGAGCCTGCACCTACATACCTGGAGATTGAACGGGGCAACCTGAGTTCTTTTTCTCTTTTCCCTGATGTGGTGGATGTTATTTTATCGGCCAGGAGACACACTTCACCAAGTTGGTTTATGCTGGCAGATGGGTAAAGTTTGTAAAGTGGTGTGAAAAAAATTCTATTGACTCCTTAAATGCCCATTTGTCTGATATTTTATGTTTTGTTCTGTCCCTAGTGCAGCAAGGTTGTGCATTTGCAACAGTTAAGGGATATTTGTCTGCCCTTTTAGCATTCTTTTGTTTATCCAATCAATCTTCTCCGTTTAAGTCCCCTGTAGTGTTAAGGTTTATTAAGGTACTTACTAACAAATATCCACCCATTCTGTTCATCATGCCTTCGTGGAATCTTAATTTGGTGCTAACTTACCTTATGTGTTCTCAGTTTGAGCCCTTACATTGTTGTCCTGTAAGAATTCTTACTTTTAAGACTATTTTTCTGGCTGCTATAACGTCTGCTAAACATGTTAGTGAATTGCAGGCATTAAGTGTTAAACCCCCTTCACGATTTTCTATGCAGATAAGTTGGTATTGAGAACCAGGGCTGCTTTCCTGCCAAAGGTGGTTACTCCCTTCCACTTGGGTCAGTCTATCACCCTTCCTACTTTCCATCCTCCTCCACATCCATCTAAAGAGGAGGAAAGGCTTCATCGTTTGGACACTAATAGGCCTGTGAACTTTTATGTTTGTCAGAAATCGTGATCTCTGGCTGGAGGATGAGCTGTTTGTTGGCAAGATGAAAGCAAAAGCAGAGCCCTATTGCCTTTATGTAGTGACAAACCTTATCTGCTGGTCACTCCTGTTCAGTCCGTCGTTCTAAATATTGAATGTAGCCTGTAGATCATTCCTATTAGTCTTACTGGCTCAGGCAGCTGTATCTTCCATATTAGGTATGGAGTATCCTCTCTCCCTAAATCTCTGCAACATAACCTTCTGTTCATTCGACAAGGTTCATCTGGGCTGCAGTTTCTCTTTGCTTTAAGCAATTCATCATAAGGAATACTATGAATGAGATTGGTTGGGTGACTACTAAGGGCAAGGAGAAGTCTGTTTCTAGCCATCGGTTACCTGAGCAGGCACATTACCAGCCTGTCTTTGGCCACATTTACTTTGATGTCCAGAAATGTCGCAGTCTCAATGCTGATGAAACAAGTTAAATGATTGTCATTCAATACAGCAACAAAATTGTTGGCCTGAAGCTCAGTGTTTCTCTTGCTTTACTACGTGTCTTAATCTGGAATAAAACCTCTTTGCTTTGGCACCAGCTCTGAATCTGGAGTGTGTGTTCCTTCTATGGATGGCTGATATGATGTGTGTGTATATATATGTATGTTTGTGTGTGTGTGCATATATGTGTGTATACATTTATGTATGTGTATATGTATATGTGTATATACATGTATGTGGGTTTACATATGTGTTTGTATTTATATATGTGTATATTTGTATGTGTGCGTGTGTATATATGTGTGTGTGTATTAATATAATAACAGTTGCATACACATTTAATAAATGCAAAATAAAACAGGTAAATTCAAATTCAAGCATAGGGCCAACACACTTCCACCTCCTTTAGGTGCTTATATGTACCATATCCTAGTCTCTCTATGCCTATGCATCGCTACTAAATGCAGCCTGTCTCTGCCCATTACACAATAGACCTTGCTTAGATAACATTATTATCCATGTTACCTAAGCATGGTCTGGCTCTTACAGAGGTCTGCTAACTAGATTTTTTCACCTCTGCAAACATCATCTCCTTTCGTCATCAAGCTAGCTGCTACTCACATCATTGGTGTGAATCGTATCAGTTTATCACACCTGGGGCTGTATTACCGAAGTGCCCGGAGGTGCAACGTGCATTTGCACCCACTTTGTGCGCCCCCGAGGCACTTTCAAATTACAGAAGGGGTCGCAAACGCTTGTGCGCCCCTGTAATTCAGATAGCACTGGCGCAATGTAGCGCCAGCCTATCATTAGAGGGCGTGCCCTCATTTACATGGGGGTGTAACCCCAAGCAAATGAGGGAATCTCTTTGCTTCCCTGCCAGCGCTGCATTACCAATGTGGATGCAGAGGCAAACATGCCTTTAGAGGGCGCACTGAAAATGCGCCTCAAAAAGATGACACACTTTCAGTGCGCTTCCTAAAGGCAGCCCTCTAGAGGGATGAAAAGGGGTCCAGGCAGGTGCAGTCACTCACTGTACCCGCCTGTAAACGCTTGTGAGGCCCCCCTGTAATACAGATAGCACTGGCGCAATGTAGCGCCAGCCTATCATTAGAGGGCGGGCCCTCATTTACATGGGGGCGTAACCCCTTGCAAATGAGGGAATCGATTTGCTTCCCTGCCAGCGCTGTATTACCAATGTGGGTGCAGAGGCAAACATGCCTTTAGGAGGCGCACTGAAAGGTCACTCACTGTACCCACCTGCAAGGGGATCTCTAAACCCCATTAAAAGTGCAGACCAGTTTCCGCCTTCAAGAAAGAAATACGGATCTACTTTCAACATAATAGGGTGCACTTTCCATGTTTGCATCCGGCACACCTGCTCCAAGGCCAGAAAATCTCCCACTACTTTATTAAAAAAGTGTTGTTTCAGCAAAACAATACCCACTGATACAAAGCAGTGCCACTAAAGGGCATCTACAAAAGCAAACTTTACCAGAGTTGAAAAGGCCTTTAACAAAACTGTGTAACAGGCCTGTGTCAGAAGAATAAAAAAAACGAACATCCTGTCAATTACAAAATGTATAAGTAAAGATTCTGAGACTGTATAGAAATCAAAAAGTGCTTGCAATCTACGACATAGTATGTGAATCAGCATTGTTTCAGTAAAGCGCCTGCTGAGAAGATGATCTTGTATATGGCATACCTTTCATAAAGATTGTGGAGACATTAAGTATGAGCAAATCATTTTCTCTGGAAGTGACCAAAGAGTGACGTCAACAAGGAGTCGTCAAAGGTCAATGGCCAGAAACCATAGGTCAGAGGTCAGCAGCCAAAGTTCAGACGAATCCCCACAGTAAAGGCCAAGTGATTTCGCATCACGGAAATACTGATCATCCCAGCTTGATTATTCCACTCTGGAAAATACAGATGACGTCATAAAGGGGAGCTTTAGGATTGGTTAGGGTGAACCCTGACTTCTATACTCTAAGAACCAAGGCTTCTCGAATCATACTGATGTGAGCTTTAGAAAGCAGAGCTTATGAAAGTTCAAGTTCGCACAGAATTCCATCTGTATATTTCCACCACACACACACACACACACCCCATCCCTCCCCCATTCCCTCTTCACCACTTCCTTTTCATGTGGTGCTGTAAACCTATCCTTCAGGTTGCATATTTTACCCATTAGGATATTCAAAAGACGCACTATTCATTGTGTTATGCAGCTCTCACAGGCTGAGTTAGCTCTAAAAATGTATGGTGTCACTTTGAACCCTTGGTGGGAAGCAATCCAGTTATTTACATCTGACTATAATTTTCTATTTTAGTTAGAGCATCAATGGGAATTGGAAATCCGGTTATTCACTGCTTATACAGCGCAGCAGTGAAAAACAAAAGTTCTTTTTTTTTTTACTTCTGTGAAGTGGCCGAGAAGAGTTTGCTTTCCCCACCTTAGGAGTTTTTCGCCACCTTAAAGAGACCTGAGCGAAACGTGAAAATTACTGTCTGCATTTCACCTACCTTATCCTGAATGCCTTGGGTGTCCACAGGGTCGAGGCGCCAGGGTGTAGAATGACTACAGTGGTGACAGGATAAGGGTGGCAGGTTGATAGGGATTTGTTTCTATTAATTTGGGTGGAGGAATGGAGAGATGGCCGAAAGCTAGCTGGGTTGCTGGCAGGCCACCAGGTATAATTGTTAATGTACGTGCTGCAAGTGTAGAAAGGCTAAGGGAGCCGACACCATATTGTGTATGCTTCTCTGCTTACTCATCACTCCTCTAACCTGTGGCTGATCTTTGCAAGGGTTATCAGTGGCATTAGATATCACTTGAGATTCATTCACTGGTTAATTTGTTAAAAAAAAAAATGTAATTCAGTGCTTGTGTCCAATTTTTAGGTCTCGCCTGAGCCAGCGCATGCGCTGCACTGGCCGAGACATTTAGTAAGTGGGCTTTTAAAAGTCCGACCACACGCTTTTGCTGGCCTCAAGCTTGCGGTTACGCGCGCGGGCATGCGCACAGCCGCCATCTGGCTTTCCTCGCAGCACCCTTACAGCGCGCGATGAGGCACCATCTGGCTTTCCTCTCGCTTGCTCTCCCAAGCGCCTCGCTCCGCCCCTCCCCCACCACAGAGCGCGTCTCGCGGCCGCGCGTCTTGTTTGGATCAGGCATCAAATTGCTGCTGGCCTTTCTGTATTATAAATAAAAGTGCTTTTGTGATACATGGTGCTTTCATTCTTGTTTTTGAGATGTTGGAATGTTAAAGCTGATAGACATCTTATGAGTCAATAGATTTTCATGACTCCCTTTTTCATGCTAAACATATGCTGCTTTAATGGCTCATTGTTCAATCTCTTTGATTTCGTATGTTTATGGTTGCTTTCCTCATTAATGCCATCCCTAAACAATGTGCCTCTTGTGTTTTTAGGTCTCGCCTATGCAGTGCGCATGCACTGCATAGGAAACCTTTAGCCGTCGTGCAGCTCTTTTTCCAAGCACATACTCGTGCTTGTGGCGGCATACGCCTTGCGGGAGTGCGCAGTGGCGCGCCACAAGCACGAGTATGTGCTTTGAAAAAGAGCAGACTGCTCTCTCCAGCGCGCACCACTCGCGGGTGCACCCCTCCGCATTATTTTGAGTCACTTTTCACTGCCTCAAATGTTGTCAAACCTGGCTCTTAGGGGGCACGCCTGGCCGACCCTTGCACTCAGGCAGCTGGGGGAGGTAATTGCAATGTAATCTTCCTGTGTCAAGTATCTTTTCTTACTTCATCGTATCTCTTGCACTTTACTCTTCTCTCTTACCCACTTTCTGACCTTCTCTACAGCTCTATTCACCTTCATCTTCTCTCGATCTCAGCCCTCCAAGTAGCTTTGGCTACCTCACCCCTCTCTCGGTACAACCAGTACAACACAGTCACCGTCATCTCTCTCTTCCTGTACTTCATATACTCGCAGTGCCGCCTCTCTCTGGCCTTTTTCCATCCGTCTTCCCTGTATGTCCAGTTCCTTCACTTCTCACTCAGCCCCATCTGCATACTGACGTCACCTCCGTCTCTCGGTCCTTATCTCTACTACCGCACTTCCCTCTACCGATTTATCAACCTTACCACTCCCCTCACCCCTCTCCCTCTCTCTGCCTCACATCTCCCTCTCTCTCTCTCTCCCTCACATCTGCCTCAATGCGTCACCTGTCTCTGCCCTGCAGCCCTCTCCCAGCTCCTAACAATCTACCTCAAGATTACTTCATACTTGTCCACTTCACTCCCCTCATCCCTCTCTCTGCCTCACCTCTCCCTCTCTCTCTCTCTCTCTCTACCTCACATCTCCCTCACCTCTCTGCCCCGCAGCCCTCTCCCACCATCAATCTACCTCACGATCATTTCACCCCCTCACCTCTCTCTGCCTCACATCTGCCTCAATGCGTCACCACCTGTCTCTGCCTCACCTCTCTCTCTCTACCTCACATCTCCCTCACCTCTCTCTGCCCCGCAGCCCTCTCCCACCACCAATCTACCTCACGATCACTTCATACTTGACCACTTCACTCCCCTCACCCCTCTCTCTGCCTCACCTCTCCCTCTCTCTCTACCTCGCATCTCCCTCACCTCTCTGCCCCGCAGCCCTCTCCCACCACCAATCTACCTCACGATCACTTCATACTTGACCACTTCACTCCCCCCTCACCTCTCTCTGCCTCACATCTGCCTCAATGCATCACCTGTCTCTGCCCCACAGCCCTCTCCCACCTCCTAACAATCTACCTCAAGATTACTTCATACTTGTCCACTTCACTCCCCTCACCCCTCTCTCTGCCTCACCTCTCTCTCTACCTCACATCTCCCTCACCTCTCTCTGCCCCGCAGCCCTCTCCCACCACCAATCTACCTCACGATCACTTCATACTTGTCCACTTCACTCCCCTCACCCCTCTCTCTGCCTCACCTCTCCCTCTCTCTCTCTCTCTCTCTACCTCACATCTCCCTCACCTCTCTCTGCCCCGCAGCCCTCTCCCACCACCAGCCACACTTCTCTACAGCACAGCTTAAAGACATTGGCAAAGTCAATAGCTCTGGCTAAACACTTATAATGTCCCAAAAGCGAGACCTATTGGCTATGCCAATGCTTGTTTTTCTTAGGAGGCCCTCCGCCCACTTCCACCTCCGGTATGGGCCACACTTCCACCACTGGTGCCAGGCTTTAATTCATGGGAAGACTCATATATCGTGACTTAAGCAGTAATTGATTTGATCGTCACTGACTTCAAGGCACTCGATACGATCAGCCCCAATAACATTTCGATCTCTATATGTGACGTTCCCTATGAATGCATAATGGGCAATGCTTCGTTTCTGGCTCTACTGGCTGCAGTTTGTAACTACGCCACAAGGTGGTGCCAGTGGAATAACAGAAGGAACCATATTTACCAGTTCTGTTTACTCGTCATCTTTGACAGTCGGGGACCGCGGAACAAATGTAAACTGTCCTGGTCTCTTAATATAAGTGTCTGTGGTGCTCACCAACAACCACCAGCTTAAATTATGTACTGATCTCAATGACTAGTTAATGCCACTCAGCTCACCCCAGTGAAAGACATCCTGTTAGTTGCAGTCGCCTATCTACAATGTTATTTGGATGAGACTTTTCTGATCACCTGTATTATTAAACAGTGATTGCTGAGCCCTGTAATTTGCATGTGAGGCAGTGTGACTATGGGTTTTGTTTGCTTTTCTTACACCTATTGTTTCTTCTTGTAATGAGGATAATGTCAAGGGGTGAGTGAGTGTTTGCTGCCTGCAATGAAAGCCCCTGTCTGCTTTTTGTATATTCACATGGTTGACACTGGATCTTAAAACCACGAGTATACAGCTGAAAAGGGCGCAGAGCAAATGGATGTGTCAAGTACTTACCTACCATTGCATACAGGTGAAGAACATCTCAATAGTAATAGGCCCAGACCACAAGACACTCAGATTCTAACCTACACCGTGTGCACCATCTATACACAGCGCAGAGCCCTACATTCACCCCACTTATACCGTCTCCATGCTCTCCTTATACCACTACCCACACCTTGCATAAGGACCAAAAGCTTATGCCACCACCACCTACATAAACACTATCACCTACCTCACACACAACCTTATACCTACACAGCCACCAGACTGCCTACGCATTCTGCCACAACCTACATCATAATCTACTCCCTGCCCTGAAAACTACAACCTCACTGCCACCTACCCCTTATACCCCACTTGCACCCTACACCACCACCCACACCTTTCACTACCATCTATCTTTACTCTACATAATACCCACTACCTGCAGGACAACTGACACACTACACCAGGTACGCTGTAGAATGTAGTACAGTGCTACAGAACTACCAAAACCAAACACCCAACCTAAATCCTACACCCTTTAATCCATCAACATCTTCACTACAACCACACCACGACATACACCACCTATACTCTTGTTTAAGAAGCTCCACCTTCAGGTTGGAACTGAAAGAGTATTTACTGTAAAAAAAATATATATTAAATTTTTTCTTTTCTGTAAAAGCCCACTTCCTACTTCTATCGCTACCATCTACATCATCTCATCAGAAAACCACCACCCACAATATATACACCCTAGACCCCACATCTAACACTGCCTACAGCTCAAACTACATCATACACCAAATGTAGCCTGTATCAACTGCCCTCTGCCTGCGCCCTACACCACTCAAATACACCACAGAGCACCCCCACTCTTCCTCCTTGGGTCATCTGGCTTCAAACACCACTTTTGTCACTTTACTACACCAGGCAACTGCATGACCCACACATACTCCAACACCTACACTTAGACACACCCCTCCATTATTCTTTACCTACAACGCCATCTACGACCTACTACTTACATTATTCCCTACACATGTCCAATACAGGGGCGGCTTCTCCATAGTGGGGGAAGAGCGCCACCCCTTTCTTCAGTCACAGAAAAATAAAATGATAATAAAACATTTTATTTTTCAGTGACTGCCTTACACATGCTTGTAGTGCGGGGCGGGGCCGAGAGGAGTGGTGGGGACTTAGAAGTGAGCATCTAAGGAAGGCCGGCCAAACAAACATGCGCATTTCTATCTCTCCAACCCAGCTGTGTTCACAGCCGGGTTAAAGAAAAGCGGCAGGCTCCCAGGGACTGTCTGAGCGACAGAGCAGGCTGCTCAGCCCAATCCTGGCACTGCTCTCATAGCAAGAAAGCAGCATCTGGATTGGATAGGGAGCCTGCTCTCCCAGAGACTGCTGGGAGAGCACCGACACAGGTGTCCGAGGCAGCGGTAGCGAAAGGAAAGGTAAGTTTAAAAAAAATTATTTCCCCCCTCGCCCCTCCACCGTCCATCTGTCCCCCCACCGCCCCCTTTCGATTTATGCCGGCTGCTACTGGTCCAATATTTGGCCTCTCCACCCCATAGTAGACCCCCATTGGTTTGTGTGAAAGCTACTTGTGTTTTGGTTTGTAATCACTTTGCCCTGGCTCGCCACTCCCCAATCTACTTATTCATTACAGACTGATCGGGTGTTAGGAAGCCGTCCAAAGCAGCCACGACATCAGGTGAGGCACAAAGTCCCATCTTGTGCAAAAGATGAGCCAGCAGCCCTCACGCACTCTCCTCTCTTCTGTCTGCACCTTTCTTTACTCCCTCTGTGCGTTTGTAAAATGTCAGTAAACCTTACATATGCCCATTGCTTAATTTGAAAAAGTGCTGGGAATCCAAGTTATTCTGGGAGTCTTCTGCTGATGCTCTCGTGTTACCAAATCCAAAGGGTCCCCAACCTTGATTCCACCTTATGCCTCTTTATTCCACCACCCTGCACCTCATGACTCGTCATCTCACTCTTGCACAGCCTTCTCCAGTGTTTTCACGTCATTCTCTCACTCCATCCTTCTCTGTTTTCTTTCCTTGACTCAGTTGCTCTGGGTCAGACTTTAATGATGAAACAATCCGTCCCGGTCCTCCAAGATGAGCGGTGTTTCCCAACACCTGCGACTACCAGGGGCAAATTAAGCAGGGCGTGCGCTTAGAAAAACAGATTATTGGCGATGTGCTTGCAAAAGGTGGATTTTGTTATTTAAAGGAAGGGGTGCCTGACAGCATTATGGGTTTGATCCAAGAGTCTGTGTTTTTGGCATTTATTAATGGTATAACCCAACTCAATTACATTCATATCATCGACATGTGAAGAATAAAGCTCTGCGTGGATTCCCACTTCTGCTGATCAGACAGCATGCGGATGTTTGCAGCAGGTGCAGAACCACTGGATTATTTCTCAGGATAGGACAATGTCATATGGACGTCACACCGTGATCTCGACGGTAGCTTTATGAACCACTGTATCTTCTAAGAGTGGCAGGGTTGAGGCATGGTTCCATACCGGCGCACGGACACCACTACAAACACACCATCTGCCTTCCTGGTTATAGTTCGACATTTTGTACCCTTGTTGTGTGGGATGTCTCTAAGATTTCCCCGGGAAAAGTGCACGTCCAAGGCAGGAAACATCTCAAATACCTGGGAGGCGCCATCTCCAAAGTGTGCTTTCTCTCTTCCCCAATCATGAACTTTTAGCTTGGAGGTTCATTTTCTTCACATACTCTTACTTGGTGGAGGGTGGTGCACTGCACCGGGATCCCCCTTCTCATATGTTGGAGGGCGGTGCACTGCACCAGGATGCCCTTATCATACGGTGGAGGGTGGTGCACTGCACCAGGATCCCGTTCTCATACGGTGGAAGGTGGTGCGCTACACCAGGATCCAATTCTCATACGGTAGAGAGTGGTGCACTGCACCAGGATCCCAGCCTCATACGGTGGTGCACTGCACTAGGATCCGGTTCTCATACGGTGGAGGGCAGTGCTCTGCACCAGGATCCAATTCTCATACACTGGAGGGCGGTGCACTGAACCAGGATACCCTTCTCATACGTTGGAGGGTGGTGCACTGCACCAGGATCCCCTTCTCATACGGTGGAGGGAGGTGCACTGCACCAGGATCCCCTTCTCATACGGTGGAGGGAGGTGCACTGCGCCAGGATCCCCTTCCCATACGGTGGAGGGCAGTGCACTGCACCAGGATCCCGTTCTCATGCGGTGGAGGGTGGTGCACTGCGCCAGGATCCCTTTCCCATACGGTGGAGGGCAGTGCACTGCACCAGGATCCCGTTCTCGTATGGTGGAGGGTGGTGCACTGCGCTAGGATCCCGTTCTCATACGGTGGAGGGCCGTGCACTGCACCGGGATCCCATTCTCATACGGTGGAGGGTGGTGCACTGCGCCAGGATCCCGTTCTCATACGGTGTAGGGCGGTGCACTGCACCAGGATCCCATTCTCATACGGTGGAGGGTGGTGCACTGCACCAGGATCCCATTCTCATATGGTGGAGGGTGGTGCACTGCGCCAGGATCCCGTTCTCATACGGTGTAGGGCGGTGCACTGCACCAGGATCCCATTCTCATACGGTGGAGGGTGGTGCACTGCGCCAGGATCCCGTTCTCATACGGTGTAGGGCGGTGCACTGCACCAGGATCCCGTTCTCATACGGTGGAAGGTGGTGCACTGCACCAGGATCCCCTTCTCATATGTTGGAGTGCTGTGCACTGCACTAGGATCCTCTTCTCGTACCCGGCTGAAAACGGGGTTGTGACAAGAAGCTGGTTTATTGAAATGTAGTTGACCCACTAGGTTCGCAGAAGTGGAACAGAGGTTAGGGGTGGGAGGAAATCTTGTAACCTTCATTTTTAAAACTTGAGGGGCGTTTCCATTCAAACACTATTGTACTAGACATATTGCTCTAAAATGTCCTTTCTGATGGATCGACAGCCAGTGCAGTGTATCCAGGGTCGGCTTAGCTTTGATAAACCAGGGAGCTAAGGTCATCAGCCCTGCTGCTTGCCTTTGGACTGCTTGAAGTTGTTGGAGGAGTTACTCAGATATTCCTAGCTATAAAGAGTTCTAGTACCCTAATGTAGATCCTACAATTGCTGCTACAACAGATCTCCTGCTGTAAGAAGGAGCAGAACAAGTCTAATCCTGTGCATGCCTTGGGTACAGGAGGACAAAGTCCTCCTTTGGTTCCTGGAGTCGGAATGTGGTGTTTCTGATGGCGGAGCCGCTGTCAGCTCCACCACGAGAAACACCCTTTCTGTGGAGCAGGCACTGGTCGAAATGGCTTTGGAAGATTTGCCCAATACAAGGAGCTCCTCCAACACCATTTCTATGACAGGCCTCTCTGTTGATGATCATCATGTATACAATGGCAGTCCAGTACAGGAAAACTCCAGAAATGGCGCAGATGCACTGCGAGATGCCTCTCAGCACATAGGAGACATTAAATATGTTAATCCCAAAGATGACCCTTCACTTTGGATCCCCAGTTGTTGAATAACCACACATAGCCACACAGGCCCAGGATGGAACGCCAGACTTGTCATCAGATTGTTTTTCTCTAAAGTGGCTCTTTACTCTTCATCTAAATGGGCTGATTAACTATCTCTCCAAGTGTCCAGCAGATGTCCCCGTTATAGCCAATGCTAAGACCCCAATATTGCTATTGGTAGATGACACTCTTTTATTTAAAAAAAAAAAAAAAAAAACTCTGGGTGGACTGCAAAAAAAAAAAAAAAGAAACTGATATTTGTAAAGCGCAAACTAATCCCCCCTAAGGGTGTCAAGGCACTGGGGGCCGTCTGGGAGATTAAGTGAGCTATTGTCCAGAGTCACATGATGCTGAGCTGATCTGCATCAGGCACTAGGGATCGAACCGTGAACCCTGTGCTCCAGAGTCAGCCGCCCTGGCCGCTGCGCCACACCTCTCCCCCTGCAAACACTTATTTATACATTTTCTGCCTTCTGCCAGGAGCATGGTTTAGAAATTAATGCAGCTAAAACCAAATTTATGATTTTTAGTAATTGTAAAAAAGTAAAGGGGCAGCTGCTGATAGGGGAAACGCCCCTAGAGGGGGTTGACGAGTTAGATTACTTAGGTATCAAATTGTCGACCACTATGTCTTGGAGTCCTCATATAAATAGGGCACGCCTGAAGCACAGACAGATTACTGGCGCCATTTTGAAAGAACATTGGGCATCCTTCATCAAGCCTATAGTGCCAGCCGTACAGGTGTACGAGGCCAAGGCCCTGGCACCGCATTGTATAGTGCTGAGCTGTGGGACTGCAGTGATGTCTCTGTGCTAAAGCAATCAGAAAACAGTTTTATTATATCCTTGGCCTCTCTTCCAGCTAGCACGCCATTACATCCTCTAGTTCTGGGTATGAGAGTTAAAAAGATAGCCCTTAAAGAATCACTACAGCCTCTGCTATTCTGTCGTAGAGTAATCGCCACCCCAGAGCTGGCCCACTACGCTGCAGCCTTACAAGACATTATTCAGCTAGATAGACTCCATAAAATCTCCTGGTTATCCTCGACCAAAAAAATGCTGGTTTCTCTAGGCTATGGGGACGTTTGGCACTACCTGACAGAATCCCAAATCCCTTCTAAGGGGGCATTTTAAAAACAGTACTGGGCATTAATGCTTCAGAGGGAGGAGAAAAATGTGGCAGGTAGTTCACTAACGGGGGCTTTTGTGATGTTTGTCAGTGTACGGTCTAGAAAAATACTGGGATCACGGTGCCTCTAGACAGGAAGCTGTACCATCAATTCAGACTAGGGACGCTCTCTTTAAACAATTACTGCGAAATGGGTGGGCTCTGCCCCCGAGAAATGCCCCTTCTGTATGGACCAAATGGAGCCTGTACCACATGTGCTGTTTGCATGTCCGGCCTATGTCCAGCAGCGCTCCGCTTGGCTGGCACCTGTGTGCAGACAACTGGGCATCTTAGCCATTCCTCCGCTCTGAGGCTACTGAGATCGGATCCTTCCACACTCTACTCTCATGCAGTAGCAAACTTTTTGGGGCTGACGTGGGCGAAGAGAAGATCTGCTTTGAAATGATCATGACTTATACTTTGATTATAACAATTGTGATGTATTAGCTTTGCTTTTATTGGTTTTACCAAGTTTTGATTTTAAGGAATTTTAATATAGCTGTGTGTATACGCTCTCTAACCTAAATCTTAAATTATTTTATCTGGTTGTAATATTTCCTTATTACCAATGTATTATGTATTGTATCTCTTCTATTATATATATATACTTGTACTCTATTTTATTGACTCTTATGGCTTCGCCTAAATAAAGTTTTTTTTTTACTTGACTTGATTATGTTATAGCCGTGCTGGGGAAAATGTCCAGCATTGTAGCAGACAATTTTAAATTTGGTAAAACATGAAAAAAGCCCCTTAAGGGTAATAAAGCCAAAATGAATCTATTCTGTTTTTTTTTACTTATCCAGGGTATGGGTCATCAAAAGATTTTTGAGAGTTCGTCTCAGCCTTAACTTATCGAGGCATGCTTCATCATTTGATGACCTCTCACTCCAGGGTAGGAATAGTTCCACCCCGGTGGATTCAACTGAGGGAAGCTAGTCTTCCCCTGGGAGTTCTTATGAATCTATGCTCAGGCAAATACACTGGGTCCTGTTTTATGGGGGGGCAAGAAGAAGTATAAAATATACCTAGGGGTATACTCAAGATATTCTTTATCCAGCGAGCACCTCAGGTATGTTTTAAAACACTAAAAAAGTCAATCATGTAGTGAAATACAATGAATCACTGGACCTATTATCTATGTTTACCAACTTTAAATTTGGTGCCTGGCCACTGTCTGCCATTGGGCAGACAGGCTTTCAAATTCTAGATGTGCCTATAGAATCCACATAGTTATCTGACTCTCCTATATTGCTCTCCAACAATCATTTAGTTTTTGCCAAGATTCTCTGTGGTTCTAGCTTGGTCCCTGATTTTGAGCAGGTCTACACCATTCATGTCTAATGGGGGCGGATAGCATTTTGTTTATATGAAGATAGACACTTAATAAAGACAAAGTACTTTAATGTATCTTACTGCAGGCCTTTAGAGACAGCAATCCGGTGGTATCTATCTCTGGTAAAAGATTTCTTCTTGAGCAAGAAACTATTGTATAGAAAAAATCTTAACTTTGCCTGTGAAGGCTGACATTGCCTTCAAGTTATTTTTTTCCCTTTCTATCACAAGTCGGAATCTATTTGAAACCGTATAGAACATTATTGCATTTAAACCAGAGGCTTTTGAATAGGGTGACCAGATGAGCACCTAGAGCTCGGTGAGCACGAGTTAAATATGCACTGTGCCTTATGTAAGTGGACACACTCACACACCTTGTGCACAGCACTGGTCTTTGTTTTCACAAATCGTCATCAAATGGGGATTGCGTCTAATTGGGGTGAGCCGAGATTACACCTACCCAGAATGCATAGAAAAGATAGGATTGTAAACATGCAGTCCCATTCCCATAGAGTCATATGGTCACCATACCTTAGGGTAAATGGCTCCCTAAACCTGCATTTCATCATTGAAGTGCAAGGGACAAAATAGGAGCAATGCTTCATGTTGAGGGATTCGGGGGCGATCCCCTTCAGATATTTCCCCTATAGAATCTGGCTTCAAGTGTTTTTCTCCTTCCTTTCCTCTAAGGTTACCGAATGCGCGCCCCTGAACACTGTCCAGTAGAGGTCTACGATGTGATGCTGAGGTGCTGGGAGACCAACCCAAGTGAGCGACCCAAGTTCTATGAAATATTCCGTGAGGTGTCGATGCTGAATTGGAGATATGATTGAGAACCGGTCATATATTATTATTTTTATCATTGCTAAAAGTCAAATGTATTGAAATCTATATAAAATATTGCCTTTCTTTTTATTCACTTGCCAGTGTTTTTCTCATTGTTATGTTGACTCTGATTGAGCTGGAGATGTGTACAACAATGGTGTTGTAAAAATAAGACTGAAGGCAACAGTATGCGCAACCAGTTAATATGATTCCAGTTACATCAAAGGGTGCAACATTGCTGCATTTGATCAGCTCCAAGAGGATTCTCACCTTAACTTGGAACCCTCATATAGATTTTTGTTTATGTGTCTCATATGGGTAACCCTAGTATTGAGACAAATACATTCCTGACAGGATCTACACAACCAACTTTCCTCACTCCTGTATGCATCACATAACACATTTTCTGATGCTCACACATGCAATACTATCATCTCCTCGTGTGCCTATGTCAATACGGCAAATAAATACTGACTTGTAAACCACAACAACCACAAAGGTCACTGTGCTACTACTCCTTGCTGCTACTCCTTGCTCTTCTGATCCATTGTTGCCACAGGCCCATTTATTGCAATTAAAGTTGTCCTTTAAATCTGCATGTTGACCCTCTAATCCCTAACTCCTCGGTCAAGACTACCTTGATCATCTATCAGTATCACAGAGTGCTGCTGCAAGCATAACCCAGTCTTGTGCCTTCACTTTAGTTTTCTGCACTCTTTTTCTACCATGATGATACTCTTTGACATCCAGTTGTCGCCATACGAGTTGGTTTTGTCTGACTCCACCTTACCCAGTTTTCCCCTTTGAATGAACTTCGAGCTTATCTTCCAGTAGTCTTCATGTCACAACCTCAAATGGGACATGCATGCTCATCCCATTCACCGAACCTATAATTTTTCCATTACCATTCACTACCATTTGAACACATTACTTAAAACCAGCTTAAAACTTTCCTTCACTAAGCAATTACCAAGTTCGATCTGCTTTTTACCCACACCTTATATAATGCAGTACTTTGATGTTTTATATCGAAATGACTCGTGAAATCTCGCTTCTCCCAGAAACAAAACTCCACCCTCTTATACATTACAATGACCGTTGGTCCTCCCTCCTCCAGAAACAATCCCATGTAAGAATTCAGGGCTTGATTTAGAGTTTATCAGATGGGATACCCAGCCATACGTGAAATATGATGGATATCCAGTCTGCGGAATTACGTATGGAATAACGTGTCACTGCCATATAGTATAATGATTTTGCAAATCACCAAGGAGTTCTATGACTATACAGAGGGACCAGGCCAAGGCTGAGTTATATTATAAGTGTAAGGAACTGCAAGGTGACTTGCAATATCCTTATCATGTATGGCAGGGGGTTCTTTATTCCTTATAATACATGGTCACACCATCACTGTTACCACATACCACTAAAATCCTTGGTGCATAGCTCTTTCACATGAAAGAGAGAGCATGTTTGCAATCATGAAGAATATAAATAGAATCTTAGTGCAAAATTAAACCAATCAAAAAGGCTGTTAGATGTTTGTTGGAAAAATATGTTACAATCAGTTCAATTCGTCAATTTTGTTTTAAAAAAAGGCAGCATGTGTAGAAACTTGCAAAAAGATTCAAATTTTTCAATAATTACCTAAGGAATGCACAAAATAAACATGTTGCCATAAGCATCTCCTTTCTGTTGTCATTGTACAGCTACAAAAACAGAGCAGAAGAGAGAAAAATCATGTTCCATTTTAGTTCTTTAAACAGCTGCTTTAATTATGCTCCATGACCTGACTTTCCTTTCCCCTCGGCTGCTGGCAGCAGGCATTGTGA